>PDGT01000006.1:6080117-6103699 GCA_003671415.1 Megathymus violae | reverse complement strand
CCCCTCTCTCGGCAAGCAGGCACTACCAACTGAACTACAGGTGACCGTTGAACATATGTAATATCGATTATATTTACCCAAAAAATTGGATCCACGTCGCTCAAGTGGAAAATGAAGCATCGCACTTGTGAGCATGAATAATAAATCTTAAAAACAAAAATATACCAGATAATTCTATCAAATAAAACCATACATTGCAATATCTGCACAAAAATTACATTAGAACTTTTTAACAGAACAGAAATGATAGAAATCATTTGAATTTCATTGTACTACATTAGAATTAATTAAAATGTTTTGGTCACTCACATTTAAAAATGACATGGTAAATGATTCTCGAAATATTATCATTCAGTTCGATTACAAGTTATAATACTAACAGATCGCCCCGAATTCCTTCGGGTTGAACAATTATCTATCTTAGTAGATATTATGTAGGCATAATACATATTAATCTATAAATAATATAAAACAGAGTGAATATAATTATGGATCTAGCTAATATACAGGTGACTGGAAATGATGGCAATCCGTTAAGGGGATAAGGGGGTTAAGGGGATAATCCGTTAACATTTCTAACCAAATTACCTCTTATGACCGCTATCCAAATATGAACCGTCAACTCTGTCCATCCGGAATAATGTACTTTTCAAATGGTAATCATTAGCATATACGAACTCAAAATTCGCAATCTCTCTTTATACCATTAGTATAAAGTGTTTCGGCAATAAATTAAGTGCTCATGACATTTAGTATTACGGTGGATAAACCCGAAAAATAAATACGTCAAATGGTCCTTTAGTACTTAACTGTTTTTAATTGTTAACTCTCGGTACATATGTAAAAAAACATCTTTCAATATAAAAAATAAAGTTCAAGTTGAAACATTTCATTTGGACATTTTAAACATGTACGGTTAACACACCATAACGGTGTTTATAATTTACCCTCCATAAAAATCGATTATGTACGGTAGTAGAGGAGTTTAAAATTAAGCGACACATTTGATGCAACGCAAAATACAAATATAAATTTATGACAAAATATTTTATGCTGTTGTCCTTTTTTTGTTGCTAAGGAAATCCATCATGGATTTCCCATCCATTCATTCATTTGCCACCGCGGGGTCGATAAAAAGGGATGTCGTACACCTATCAGCTAAAAGCAACTAATGGGTCTACATCACGAGTACGCTGGGCACTCCAATATTCCACGTTGCGCCGTGTCCTTAACGCAGCTACAATAATGGCATCTGGTATTTCCTTCCGGCTGTCCGATAAAGGTACTTTCTAAAACCTGTGTTGTGAGAGCACCTACATAGTCTGTCAAACCAATTTTTTACGACCACACGGACATCCCGCCACAACGCAACTGATCTTACATCATAGTCCTACGCAAAGTGTATAAAAATCTTTTACTTTAGAAGAATCGGTCTTGTGTTACTTTTTTATTTTTAATATTATTATGCGCTATAGACGATCCAACCGCGATTGGTTACTTAGAAATGTATTCCAACCGATTGATTGTACAAAATATTGTTTGTGTAAACCTATGAGGAAGGAAAAACTTGTTATCTGCCTCTCTCTGTACAGTACAAAGACAAAACTTTGGACTTTATTTGGTCGAAAAATTTGGGTGATATTATTTATTGTCAAATAACAAATCACAAAACATTCTAGTAACAAAAACTTTACCAAATAAGGAAACAACCACATACCCAGTCACCCACTCTAGTTTCAATACTTAGGACGTGCAGGTTTGGACTCTGATTGTTATCAATAAAACTATGCAATACTTGTTGTTACTTTATTTATAACTATGTATACTCCGGAATACTTTGTATCGTCAAGGATACTTTTTATTGGTCACTAAACCGTAACACAGGGACGCAATAAATAATTTAAGAAAGAATCACAAAAAAAAAACAACTAATTCTAACCTTAACTAAACTATCAGAATATATCTTTTACCTTAGTGCAGTTTTTAGAAATGTGTGAATATATTTTTTATTTATTCGTCTTAAAAATTTATTTATTATATTTTCGTCTTCGTTAAAACTTTCGAATCACATTCACGACGCAGTTTTAGATGCTATAAAAAATATAATAATCTGCCACTGAACAGCAACAATCGTCTCTCAAGCTTTTTGTAAACCAACTGGGCTAATAGGCCAATCGCCAATAATTGTCAGGCTTTACTTATTTAACAACTTGTTGAATACAAAGTAATAGTAGAATTTTAAGAAATATCTTGTCAAGTTAATGTGTCAATGCAGCCACTCGTCCTAGACACTGTGTCATAATGGACAGTGTCTAGTTCTTGCAACTAGACACAAAAAGGTGATACACTTATGCATGCACTTTTTACATTGTGGTATAGTTTGGTCTTATAAAAAAAGCTGGGCAGACAATTGACGTGAAATGACCATCATGATGTTTTTAACATGCACATAGTTAAGATGTAATAAGTATGCATCTAGTGTGTGACTTTAGCAAATGCATGAGATGTGGAAACACCTGAATATCAATGGCTAATGGATAATGGCTTTATAATCTCACCAATACTGGACACATACTTACAGAGGATAATGAAAATAAAGCAATTATTTTGTAAATAAAAGAATAATGTTTGACAAATCTGATTGTTAAATAAATAATGCATTGTTTATAATTTAACAAATCCTTTTCAAATAATGATTATACTCCTACACCATAATTTGATATGCACAGCTTTGCCACAAAAGACTTTGTATTTTTTCCTTAACAAGTTAAAATTTGACAATATATCTTTCCAAAATAATCATTAAAATTAAATCTTTCAATACAATATTTATTTACAATCAAAAATCAATGTTACTGAAAGAAAAAACTATTACCTCATTTTATATTTACCATACTTTTTTAAAAATTCTTAAAATGTGTCAAGTATCAGCCAACTGAAAAATGAAATTTTAAATTTTCCCAGAGCAACACATTTTCAACAAATCATTTTTATATAAGATTATTGAATTGATACTCATCTCTTTTTCATCTGTCAATATAATTCTATTTATATTTAATTTTTCAACTAATTTGTCACATTTAGCTTATCAAAATTTGAGCTCAATTGGTAAAGTACTTTTTAAGCCTTATAAATCACACAATATAACATCAGTTTCTACTAAAGATTGATTTCAAACAACTAAAACAAAAGATATTCTCCTTGATAACAAGTGTCTATCTTAAAATATTTAAGGGACATAAAACTAAACAAACTCAATGAAAAGATGTTTCAAAATGTGTCAGCTTATGGTCTATTACAAAAAAGCCCAAAAAAACATCTTGCAATTTGGGGATTTTTAGATCACAGTTACCCATTTGATGTACATTGCATGTAAAAAAAAAATCTTTCCAAAATGGCACTTTGGCTATGTAAATATTTTTCTTTTAAAACATTATCCTTCATCACACATCAGGCACATTGAAACTTTTAGTTGCTTTCATTGTTGGTCATTTATCTTGGTACAATAATCACAACACTAGTAACTATGTGTAAACTTGTGGTTTATAACCCAAAACACAATAATTTTAATTTTAAATAAATGATTTTTTGAGCATAATGTCTACAGGTCTGACCAGGTCTCCATACATTTTGAAACATCTTAGCAATACTGAAAATGTAAACTATTGCATTAAATAGTGCCCTAAATCCTTCATTGGTTCTTTAAATATAATTGACATTCATATTTCAGTTGTTATTGTTTTAATTTGAAACTAGTAACAAGAGTTCGGAGTTATAACTTATTAATAGTAAAAATCAATTTAGAAATACAAAATTCCAGATCTATTACATAAATGCAAGTCTTTATTAGCAGAATAAATTTGACGAGCAGAAAAAATATTTAAACAAAGTTCTGTTCACTGGTACCAAATTGGATATGGACAATCTAAAACTGCGTATCAGACATCAACTTTCTTAGCCTCTAAGAGACTCCCTTAGCCTACAATATGTACAAAAGATTTGCTTTAAGATGCAAATTATGAGGTTTGCACGTTGTGACTCTAGAAATTTTAATTATGTGACGCATAGAATTGAGATCAAATTTTATTTATCATTCATCTCACAAATCTTTTTGAAAACATACAAAAATACACCTTTTCAAGACAAGACACCACATACGGTTATGTGTCTAATTTATAATTTGTATACATTGAAATGTTAAAATAATTTAAGTACAGTTTCAATTTTCTACAAAACTTGTAAAACCTTTTTTGTTTACGTTAAACACAGAATTAATATTATACATTCGTAAAAATATTTTTGATTTGTACTTGCATCATTTAAACATTTCAATTGAATACTTTCAATAACTAGTTTAATATGGGACATTATTAATAAATTATATTCATCCCACTGTACTATCTACATCATATTAAGACTTACCAAATGATTTCAAACTTGGCCAAAATGCATTCCTTCCAATTAACTGATGAGTCACACATGTCACAACGCACAAAACCTCACTACACGCACTTGGATAAGTCACTGAATAATTCTAACTTTTAATCTGGTGGCTGGTGCACTACTTGTGGTAACTTTACACAGTCCACCTTTGTGTCTTCTATGTTCTTCTCCCTCACGCTCTCCTTCTCTCTGTGCTTATGATCAGAACTTCTCCTTTCATCCGAACTTCTGTGTTCCTTTCTGTGCTCCTTGTCCCTTCTGTCTTTGTAGTGTGATTTGTGCCTAGACGATGAATGTCGTCTATAATGGTCGTGCGGTTTCTCTGACTTGCTTTCAATTTTGTCCGATTTCGTGTCTGTCTTTTCTGTTCTGTATTCCTTGTCAGATTTATCGGCGGTTTTAGCGGACTTTCCCGAAGATCTCTCAGTTTTATCATATGATTTATCATATCTTTCTGGTGTTTTCTCCAATTTATCTGAAGGATTTTCAGGATTCACTTCCACAGGTTTTTCAGATTTGTCTGACGCTTTGTCTAACTTTTCTACGCTTTTTATTATTCCTTCTGTATGTTGGTCTGCTTTTTCAAATTTATCAACTATTTTGGTCTCGTTCTTGTCTACTATTTCCGAGGATTTCTCCATCTTTTCAATTTTATCAGATTTAGTTTCTGTTCTGTCTAACTTAATATCTGTTTTATCAACCTTATTCTCAGTTTTACCTAATTTACTGTCATTTTTGTCTGACTTACAGTCACTTTTCTCAGACCTGCTTTCAACTTTGTCACTCGATCTGCCTTCCAATTTCTCCATCTGTCTACTTTCTTTACTCTCCTGTTTTTCTGACTTGTGCTCTGCCTTGTCTGAGGATCTGCTTTTATCTGATTCCTTGTGTCTGTGAGTATGAGTTCGCTCTTTCTCAATCTTCTCTGACCTGTCATGTTTTTTGTCTTTTTTTTCTTCAGTTTTATCTATCTTTGACTGCACATCTGTGATTTTGCGGTTTTCTGTTATTTTCAAAGGTGGCTTTTCCTTATATTTAGCACTAAGTGCTCTCATCTCAATAACACCACTTTTGTGCTTCGTTGTTGATTTTTTGGTTTCTGAAAATTGAATGATCGATGATTATCAATATAATAATAACCTATGACATATGGTATAAACTTATACGGTTTCTAAATATTAAAATATCTACTTTATAATTTTATTTTATTTTATGAAATGAAATGAAATTATATTTTATTCGAAGTTGGTTTTTACAAACACTTTTCGAACGTCAAACTACGCCATCGCTTCAACAAATCCCTACCGTGTCCCGGAACCAGAAGCGGCAACTTTCTCTCGAGGAGGTTTTTTTCCTACTCACAGTTACAGAACGCACTTAAACTGGCTTAATATTAAACTCATGTCCAAGCAGTCTTATCCTGAAAGTAATCATCAACTTTGAGAGTAAATAGGCACTTATAAGTTAATGCGTTCACCATCTTAGACTTCATCACCACTTTCCATCAGGTGGGATTGTTGTCAAGCATTAACTTATTCTATGTAAAAAAAAATTGTAATAACCTTTCCGCATAAGAATACCTTTGGCGTGAGTTTTAAATTTACATTATGGCATTTCTGTCAATTGTAATGGAATTTTATTATAAATATTTACACATCTACTCATGAAAGAGCCACCAGGTTTGCTTAGTCCGAAATTTGGAACAATCAGTTTAGCCTTATTCCTAGTATTAATATTGTGAACATTACTCTTCCTAAGAAAACTATCAAAGTACTTCTTAACGTACATAATAGTATAAAAATATATTGTTATGCTACAGTTAATATATCAATTTATATAAAGAGATTTCTAAAGGAATCCCTATGCCTGAGGTTGTAAATGGCGCGTACTACTCTTTTCTGTAATATTAAAATCAATTTAATATCCGCAGCTGTGCCCCACAACAACAGACCATAAGATATCACACTGTCAAAGTAGCTAAAATAAACTAATCTTGCTGTTAAGAGCCTCACTTTCTTAACAGCGTAGGCAGCAGAGCTAAGTTTCCCTGACAAGATTTCAATATGAGGACTCCATTGTAGTCGTGAGTCTATAGTGATTCCAAGAAATGTGGTAGAATTTACTATTTCAAGCATTTCTATATTTAAAATTATGTGTTAGTAAGTTTGAATTATTGAATAACTGCACGCTAAACAATCTTGAGTTGCTGTAAGAAGAAGTCATCTGTAAGTGCTTATGAGAAGCTCTTTGGTCATACGTTAGATTTTTACAAGCTATTTACAAGCGCTATTGCATAATATTTTACTGGATTAATGATTGATAGACTTGCAAGTACTATTGAATAAGTGAAAGATGATAAAATTTTGAAGTTGGCCACATAACACTGGAGACTGGCATGATTTTTTCTATTTCGACATAAAAAGTATGTTTTTTAGATTCTTTGTTTGTTTACTAATTCTAATACAATGTAGTAACACTCACCAGATGTATGATTGGCGGTGACAGTAGGGTTAGGGGGAGTGGTCTGCGGCGCGGGGTCGGGGGGAGGACGTTCGTCGGCCGGTGAAGAGGCTTCCGACGATGGATAGTACTGCTTCAGACGGAGATGCCACGCTATTGTTTATATAAAACATATTTTAGTACGACCGATTAGTGAATATATTCTTCCAAATTACAGAGACAAATGCAGTAAAATCTATTTTAGGAAAATCATTTTATTTACAATGTAATCATTAACTATTAATTGTATATATAATTTTAACTGTTAAATTCATCCGTATATCACAATACAAAATAAGATTAACACATTTTCTAGAAGCGTTTTATATACATATAACTTGTTGATCAATATTCAATATTATCGTTTTGTACTGACATTGGTCCATAGCTAATAATAGCAACATTAGAATCCCGTCAGGCAAAGTTTGAAAAAATCGTAGAGACCATTTCATAACTTCACTTGTACATATTTAAATGTCACAGAACATTTACTGGTGGTATTAGACACTCACCAACAGATGTAACAGCAGACACAGTCCTGAATTGATGTATAATATTCCTGGGCAAGAAATATATGTCATCGTCGCACAGCGGCAAGCGCGAGTAGCGGACACCCTCGCGCCGCAACTGATTCAATTTTGCCTCCTCCAACCTGTGAAGATCAAACAACACCGCTCGTACAACTTGTAACTTTGGTACTATATACACTTTCGGGATAAAACATTATATTTAACTTGTTTTGTATTATATTGGATCAGCGCCATCTTTTGGTAAGATAATCAAAAGTTAATGATACAACTTGGGTGGGTATAAGAGATACGGTAAATATTAAAAATTTAATGTATCTATAATTAGATAAAGTAAATGACTTTGAGTCTATACTTTTAACAGGTTATAACGGTATTTACCAGCCTAGCACTAATAATAAATAAACAAATGATAACTTCGACTTGCCATGTGACACACTGCGATATCGGAGGCTCGTACAGATCCAACTGCAGCAGCTGCACTAGCTTGTTGAAGTCCGCCGCGTGGAAGGCCACCACGTCTTTGGTGATCCTACCGCGGTCCGTATCCGAGCCGCAGTGGATCGCTTTCAGAACACCTGCCGACCAAAATTGAATACATGTTAAAAATTACACTCCCAGACATCAGCCGAGCCGAATATTATAATAAAACTAGCAACTGCCCTCGCTTCGCTTCAGAAAAATAGCATCTGCATTGTTTTAGGGGTGAGTTTTTTACGTTCTGTGAGTGAATTTGAAATTCATGACTGTTTTTTATTTATAGATGGATTGAAATTTTAAACTTTAAACATTAAGTGACGCTTACTGCAATACATTAGTGAAAACCGTAACGAAATCGGATATGCCGTTTCTGAGATTAGCGCGAACAAACGCACAAACAGAGAAAAAATCTAACGACTATTGTTTTGGGTTCTATTGCATTAATAAAGGCCCCTTACAGTAGTTTTTCTCATACATCCTTAATTTACAGAAAGCGATCAGTTAAAATTTTATTATTATAATAAAATTGTGTACATATTGAAATTATACAACCTTGGATACATGAATGGAGACACTAAGTTAACTCAACTAATCATAAAATTAGTAACTAGCTTCGCTTTGGCAAATGCCGCGAGCACAGAATTATTTCCCGGGACTAAGTGCATTCTAGATTGTTTATCAAATTTACTACAATTTGTATTCACCATGTACTGTAAAAAATCAATTTATCCAAAAGAATAGTACCTAGTATCATATACTTCTACCCATCGATAAAATTAAATATTTAACTAATGTCCTTTCAAGATCCATTGTCCTTTAATTAAACACGGCGACGAGCATCGAACATTGACTAGAGAGTTTATAAAAGACAAAATGCAAATTTTTGTATAACAATTTTTATCACTGTTGCATTTAATAGTGTATCATTATATATAATGAATTTATTTTCGGTATACTCTCTTACACATGTATGCAGTTAACCAATAAACTACATTCTTCGTTCGTCCGCCTTTTCTTTAATACACTAACATTGGTGCAGTCGGTATTCATTTTAAGTTCTACTTTTTTTAAAATGCCGCACAAAACCCATAATTGTCCCACTACTGGGCTCGGGTCTCCTCTCACAATAGGAGGGGTTAAGATCAGATGGAGCACCGTAATCGTAACCTAAATCATCGGATCTCCGAAATAATAATATATCTGAAACCGAATCCGGTAAAAAATTTCGAACAATTTCGGAATGAAACACGTCACACCAGGTTTTCGCTGACTGAGCCGATACTCCAGCCGCATAGCTTTCATCTTTAGACATTTTTATTCCATGAACATAATACTAAAAAAGAGCTAGAAAAAAAGTCAAAACTGTTAGCTTGTAAATACTTTATATTTTTTTACAAGTCCTAAATCATATAATATCCGTTACCGAAATTATCCGAGACTGTCGGATAATCCGAAATAATTTCATATCCGTAACCGTATCCGGTAAAATATTATTCATATATCCGTATGCATATATAGATAGATCCGCAATTTTATATCCATACATCCCTTGTTAGACTGAGGCCGAGAGTTGTCCGTCATGGCTGCAGAGTGCGAATCGACAGACAGCACAGACCTTCGAGAACATTATATACAACTCCCAGTTATGCTGCTTCACCATTGCAATTGATTTTGAATTAATGAAACGTAATTAGACAAATTATAGAGATGCATGCAAGATTTGAACTCGGGTCTACCACTGCTTACTGTTTTACGTTTTTAATAATTTACAATGTACTACTAACCGACCGCGGCGGTGGTGATACGATCGAGCCCGTGGCCAACGTGGTCCGCGTGGGCCCGGGTTCGATCCTCGAAGAGGAACTCGCGCGCCTCGCTGTACCGCGGCAGATACTGAAGGTTCCGCAGTTCGTTCATACCCGTGCTGTGACGATGGGAGAAAAATAACACGTTAAATCATAAAACGAATCTGCAATAAAACAAGTTTGGGGTTCGTTAATAAGGGTATTAGAGCTATATATGCATCCAATAAATCATTGTCCTATAAATCGATCCATAAAAACCCGTTGTAATACTTTTCTTTCTGGTAGTGATACATATATAAATAAATAAATAAGTTTTTGAGTGAATATATATTTTAACCTAATATCCCTCCCTTAAAAAATTCTACGCCTTAAACAGTATCTGCAACCGAAACAATTGTCAGCTATTTTTGTCTAGCATTTAATATAGTTTATTTTCTTGATTTAGGGATCAGTTTTTCTAGTTCAGTTCCATGAATTAAAAATATATTGCTACTGTAAAAAAGCAGTCACTATTTTATTTACTACACTCTCAACAGAATGCTATCTCTTATTTTCTATTCTGTCAGAACACATCCATTCCTCGGGGAAAAGGTATTAGAAAAATTGTCCCATAATATGTTAAAAACATGCTAAATATTATCTGCGTCTATTCGTGGCTCTTCGCGTATTTCGTTTGCAGTCATAATATCGATGAAAAAGCGCACCTGCATTATAATTATAAAAAAAAATATATTTACTGTATTACTTGGCACCTTCAGTTTTATTAATTAACGTAGATGATCAAACTTAAGTACGAGTAAATCTTCTGTATTTTACAAAATCTAGGCACTTTTTAGTTTTTGACAAAACCTGCCTAAGATAAATCGAATTATATCAGCATGAGCTGAAATTAAACAGAATGCATTGCTCACAAAGCTAACAGTACATCCGCTAAGCTATCTCAAAAGAACTGTAGCCTTATTTGTAACTGACTCCAGATCTGTTATGGGTTTTCAGACTGTGGTACACCTAAAAACGAATACTCTTAGGATAATTCAATATCTTACCGTCTCTTCTTTATTGGACTCTTGCCAAGTTCTGCTGTAGGCACTAGTTGCTCCCCAGGTCTAATCCACAAGATGGGCCCATCGTTAGACTCTTGAGGTTCCATCTCCACAGCAGCCATTGGACCCCATGGCATTGTCTGTTAATGCGGTTTGCAATTTTAATTTTTGGGTTGAACATTATTTTTGAAAACGATAATAGAGACAAAGCCTTATTTATGTATGTACAGAAAAATAGCTATTTTGGTAAATATTGTGTTCGCCTGTGATATTTAAAGATGCTACTGAACATATTTACATGTAAATTGATACATTTATAAGTAAATGGCGGCTCATCTCGACTTCGGTTTGAACATATACCGGGGATCCATTATTCCAGTTAATTGATTACAAATATTGATTGCACTTTAATCAATGCAATGCAATGCTAACACTGTTCCAATTCATACCATTCGCCATGTTGTCAATTTTAAATCTGATATAATTTATTAGGATTACTGTTTATCATTATTGTCCCATTAGGATATACTGACATAAATTATAAAATAACTAACCAGCTTAAGGAAGGGGCACTCCGCGAGCATCTGCAGCATGTCTGGGAAATAGCCCCCCACCTCCTCGTGCACTGTGCCCACCAGCGAGATCTGGTGAAGGGGCCCACACCGGAACGTACCCGCCGCGTACGTCTGTTGCACCTGAATAAGACATTGGCATTATGATACTATTCGGACAGGTAAAGCACGGACACAGGCCACCTGCTAATGCAAATCCTGTTGACTAATGTATAAGGCTGTAGCAATTATGTTCATCTTGTTGGATATCGCTGATCTCTGCACCTCATAACTTAATTTCTAAGCTTCTTATACATAGCAATAAATGTTAACTCTTTTACTAGATGCCTCTAAAACAATATGTTATATTATGTAAATGTCTATAGAGAAACCTATTATATAAGTTTCAGTATCAGTGTTAAAAATCCAATTAACTCACTCTCTCTTGGTCGTCAAGAGTGACTCCGTTAGTTTTGTCAATATACACAGATATTAATATCACTGCTCTGGTCTTACAAATGCATTTAGGCAGGTGTGACCACATACCAATATCTCAGTGCTAGCATAACAGAGCATATAATATCCAGTCGCTAATTAACCCAGGGGTTCACGCCTACCTAGACAGAGATTATGTCAAGAGTTTTTCGAACAGCTAAAGTACGAGTTATGGTAGTTCACGATACTATCACCTGTTGGTAATATCGCGTTATGGTTGTGGTCTCGATGTCGCTGGCTCGGGCGAGGACGCCCGCCTTGACGGTGAGTGTCGGGTGCCGCTCGGACAGGTAACGCAGAAGACATGGCAACCTCCCAGCCGCACCCCGCACCACGCCGCAAACGAACCGAGCCCAACCATCACTGTCTTCAGAGAACACCAGCTATGCAACAAATACAAAATTATAAAATTACTCAAATCATCTCGTATCGAATTAATCATAAGAATCGAATCCCAGAATCCGAACGCAATCATGGTGGCTCAAATATCCAAATGAGCCGAAGTCGCGCTTGGACGCGAGCGGTGGAGGGGGCGGCATTCTGACACATGCTCGAGCCGAGCGACATATCTGTTCATTACAGCGAGTAAAAATAATCACCAAATGCACAATTACTTATCAAGACCGTTTATATTACAGCTCGAGCTTATCCACTCTATTACCAGTCCACAGAATCCATTCGTCCGTCATTCGGCGATATATGTATATACAGTTTCACACACACGCGCTCGCACTGGCTTCTGATAATGGTGCGCGATCTTTAGAGACAAGCGAGGTCACGCACACACACACAGATAGACTGGTAAAGCTGATGACAACATTTCATGAACGTTTGCTTGCATAGGAGCAACCGTCAATCTTCGTGCCACATCTGTCGTTGAGATATGTCGGAAGCCTTCGGTCAATAAAAAAAATTCCAACACTCGGGTTATTCACTAATCTCTCAACGAATCCTGGCTGAAAGACAATTCTATGAAGAGTGTGGTGCTATCAGATGATATTGACATAAATAATATGTATTAATGAAATATATAGTACTGCACAAACCTTCAGAAACTCCTTGGCAAGATAGTCCTGTTGCGGTGGACTGAGCATATCGACGTCTTGTTGTTGTAAATACACTACACTAGCGCCGCCGTTCGGATGGGTCTCTACCCGCATTAATCTGTGGAAAAATCGTTAAGTTACTTAACTTCAAGTCTAGCTTCTTCACATAGCGGTTTGTTTTAGTATTTAAATTAAGATTCAAAATATGTACAAATAATACACTATATCGATAACAATGGTATAGAGAAGAGTGATTAGACTTAATCAGTGTGTTCAACATCTTAGACTTTATCACCTCTTACCCCTCAGGTGGGGCTGTGGTCAAGCATCAAGTAATTTTATGCAAAAAAAAATATGATTCCTTTCATATTTGGAACTTATATTATGGTTCAAAATTTAGGATAGTTTTTATTATTGCGGACATTTTCAAAGCAAAGATCTGGTTACTAGTCTGATTTTAAACGTAAAATGTTTTTAAAAGTTCCATTTGCAACCTTGGAGTAACAAATAATAAGCGATTTTACCGCTTTGTTGAAATATATTTAAATATTTACCCTTTAAATTAAATTTGTGTAGAATCAGCTCTTACTATATAAGTGTTTGAATGTCTTCATGTTTAAAGTCATTAAGTCATACATTTAACACAATACAATTAAATATAAATATAATGTTTTTATAATACCTAATTTTGCAATAATAGTAGTCTACTGACTTGTTATTAACGATTACAATTGTTAATAAACTGTGTTGTGGGGGTGTATTGTGCTTCGCCCGTTATTCATTAGGCCAACTTCTAATGCTTGTAATGCACCCCCAATGGACAAAGTTACGGCGATCACTCCTACCTTTTAGATGTCACTGGGCACTGTGCAACCATAGTTACTCCTAGTTCTGAATTATTATAGACATTGTTAATATACAGTAATTATAATACGCCGCGTATACACACACACAGGTGGTGTTAACGTAAAGCCTGTAAAAAAAAAAAAACGACAAAATACTCAACGGAACAAGTACCTGTGATACTTGAGCCCCTTGAGCGTGAGACTGTGGGTGAGGGGCCCGCAAGTCGTCGTGCGCTCGCGACGACATTGCACGCCGATGGAGCACCGCTTGATGCGCGCGCGCCGCCTGCATTGCTGACACGAGTGGCGGGAAGAGTGAGACGACCTGCCGGTGATTAACGATTGAATGATATGTAGTTTCGTTGATGTTTGCATATCGTGCAAAAACCTATTACATGTATTGTCATAACTTTTTTGGTTGTGTTCACAGAATATTTCAATTATGTCATGTGTTTAAATGTCACTATTAATGTTTTTTTTTTTTTGGACAATAGTTTGAATGTCCGTCAATAGATGGCGTACGACAATGTTATCTGGAATCAGGCTATTAAGTGTCTCCTGTTGATTCTATACTTATTACACTAATATTATAGAGTGCGAAGTTTTCAAGGTCGTGTATATTATGCGGAATGTGATCTTCGAAATCACGGGACTTACTTGACAAATTATTTTATCATTCAAAGGGTACATTATTCCAGATGGACATAGTCTGTACATCTAGCGTATATGTATAATTATTAATTGTTGAACCCAAACTAAGTGGGGACGGGCCGCTAGTACATAATAAAATTGTGTAACACGGTCATTAACATCCCAACATCTAGGATTGTCGATAAAAATTATTATGGAAATTCTATTAGAGGTTAAGTAAATATCTTGTGTGCCATTACAAATATAACCAGGAAAATGAATCCTAAAAAGGGTAAATGGGGTAAATTTGGAATTTATAAGACAAGTGTTTCGAATGCGAGTAGGTAATATTATTTAAAAATAAAAGAAATAAATAAAACTGGAACCAAACCTACATAGGGCATACATACTTTTGTACCTTAACTATGCTTAATTAACTGATAAAGACGGTATAATTATTTTCAACTTACCTATCCCTCTCTCGTTCTCGCTCGCGATCCCTTTCCTTATCTTTCTCCTTCTCCCTTTCGTTTTTAACTCTATCTCTATCAACTTTCACTTTAATGCTACTTGGCGTCTCTGTTTCACTTTTGACACTTAAAATCGCCGGGAACACCTGAGAAGATCCTTTTTCCTGCTTAATTTTCAATGGAAGTTCCAAATTTCCGTAGCAAGGTAATTCCCTTCTGGGAGTAGCTTGAAATTTAATTGCCCGGAGTGCTAAGCTCACGTGCGTTGCCGGCCGGCGGTTGTTAGAACTTTCTAGAAGAACATTCGACCTGGTCACTCTCGGGTACTTGTATCTGAACATGGACTTCTGAAAGTGTGCGTTGATGATGCGTAGCTGACGCGACACAGAAGAGAAAATTCGCTTGGTGACATTGTCTGGTGGTATTGTATTGCTCAACTGAGTCTGTTTCCATGATGCATTGATTCCACCAAACCAATCAGTTTGATTTGTCTCGCCGAGTTGACCAACTGTTAGTAAGCTGTCTCTCCAATTATGGAAGAGTAGAGGATTGGGCGTTGGCGGTGTCTTCTGGATGACGTGGAGTGTCAGGACATTGGTGTCTCCGTACCCTCCAGAGTCAAACACTGGCCATATCTTGCTCAGCTTTGGTGGTCTCGCGTTTTCGCCATACACACAAAGCTCGTCTGAATTCTCGCTGTGTTTACGTTTCTTGCCTGTAATGAAAAATATATTTAAGCATACATAATTGAAGAGGTTAATTATTTTAAATCAAATCAAAAAATAACTATGAAAGGATATTGCTGCTTTGCAGCAGCAGGATGATTTATCAACACTATCTGAGTACTTGACATATATATCTATCAAGCATAGGGATTCCCAAAACTGTTTTAGGAACCTTTTCAAAATGAGGTTATGTCTCAGACCCCCATAGCTCAATTCACCATCATCCATAAGTTATAAACAGCAAAACATGTTTCATAACTGGGGTCGATTTTTAGATCTTGTCAACCCCCAAAATCAATTTTCGTTTATGTCAACCCCAAAAGCCTAAAAAAAACAAAAGACAACACAACTTATACATTATTTTGAAAGTTTCCTTTAGACCTAGTTGACCCCCATAATCAATTTTCGTTTATTATGACCCCAAAAGTCTAAAAAAACATGTAATACAACTTATACAGTATCTTGAAAGTTTCAAATAGGAGCTTGAGTAAATTAATAGGGCCCTTTAGACTTTGTCTACCCCTAAAATCGACCACTTTGGGACCCCTGATCTACAGTATGTACCTGGTATTCCCACAGTGCAATAACGAGATGCTTTAAAAACAGAAGACCTTTTGTCAGGTCTACAATGTTAAAATGCAACAACATATATTTAAATTGCTTCAAATGCGTCATTAACAGACAAGTAACACACATAACTACATATCTACTAATTTAAGGTCAGAGTGAAAATTTGTATATTTACACTGCAACCAAATTATTTAAATTAAATCCACTTTATCTCATTCTTTTCAAAGCCACAGATTGCATATTATATCTTAGATCATGCTGCATGCCAAGTAGTGTGGGGAGTTGTTTTCTGTATGTTGAATAGGTCTACAGAACAGCATACCCAACTAAATACATGCAGGCTCAATCATTAGTATTGCATGTCACAGTTGTAATTTAAAACTGGCTGCAAACAATTAAATATGCACTATAGTTAATTACTCAAACCTAAGAAATCAGTGAATATTCCAAAACACAGATCCCGTGCAGATTTATGGAGGATTTAGAGGCCAACTCACTTTTTACTACTTATGTTTATAACAGGGTTCGAGGATATATATCAATGGATATATATCATGATATATATCCAATATGTATCAAATGATGTTTTATGATATATATCCAATTTTATATTATTGAGTAAATTTTTGCATTTGTTACTGTATTTCTACTTCCCAAATGTAGATGGCGTTGGAGTGGGTTAAAACACACTGCCTAATAGTAAGTTCTAATCCATAAATGGTAACACTTCTGTCAGCATCAATGGCACCTGCCATGTCAGAAATTTTCTGTTTTTTAGTTTTATATATGTTTATGTAATATATGTTTTTTAGTTGATTTTGCCTGATCTAGAAGAAGATTTTATGTTTTGCTTTCATCTGTCTGATTTTAAGTACCTAAATAAATAACACATTAAAAACATTTTAGTTTTCTTTTTCAATAATTTATTATGTTTATGTAACATATATCTAACTAGTACACATAAATAATATAATAAAATAATAATATGGCTTTCATACAAAATGGATATATATCAAACTTTTTATATATATCAGATATATATCATAAATATTATCAATATTTTTAAATTTATAATAAATATCAGATATTTTCGAACTCTGGTTTATAATACAGAAAAAAATTAGTTGGTAATTTTTTTTGTCTTAGATTGTCTATGCTGGCCTAGCATGGTTGGCACACTAAGATTTATCTCACATTCATGTGTAATGGTTTTTATGAAATGACAAATGTAAGCATATAGTTATATGTAATCTTCATATTGATACACTTTACCTGACTTTATGCAAAATTGAACAAACTTTTGTATAATAAATATATTGATAATTGAGAATCAATAGAAGATTGTCAGTTTTATTGTATTAAAGAAGGTTAAATAAAATGTGATAAATGAATAAATGTTTACAAACAAATAAATAAAAAAATGTTTACAAACCCCTGCACTAGGATTCCCTGTTACGGGTGGCATGGACATACACAAGTATGACATTAAAAACAACCATAACCAGATAACAAACATTTATCTGTCACATAAATGTCTGCCCTGGCTGGGAATCAAACCCAGGACCTCTCGCTCGGCAGGCAGGGTCACTACCAACTGGGCTATGGGGTTGTGATAGTTAGAATTGTGTGACTTTGCAACAAAATAGGTTGTACCTTTAGCAAGTAACTCTCTCCTATAAAAAAAATGTACTATCACAATAAATAAAGTATATTAACACTTTATAATCCCAAAAACCAATCTATATTTATGTGATTGTTAATTGTTTCAAGTAGATTGAAACTTTAATAACGATAGATTAAACAAAATTAAATTGTTGGTCACAGGTTTCTTACAATAAGATTAAGCATATAATAATAATATATATTTAATTTCAGAAAAAAAGTCCTTAATATGATATTGTTTAGTAACGTAAAAGAGGTGGTTGCATTTAACAAGACCACAAAAAATTACACCATAAGGTAATTGTTATGGCACATAAGCCAAGCCTGTAGGATGACCTATGGGACTATTATGTCAACAATACGATTTTTATTTATATTATTATCGTATATACTTGCTATATTATATATTTTTAGCTTAACTCATCACCAGAAAAGTAATGATTATATGGTGTCATGTAAACTTAAGTCTATATATAAACTGTTAAAGATTGTAACGAATTTAAATTTAATAAAAATGGAGAAGTAGATAAATAGAAAGTAGATTTGAATCAGTAACAAGGTCAATATGATGCAATTCTATAAAAAAACATTTAACGTGAGAATTATAATGAGATACACGATCTAGCGGGGCTATAAAGTTAAATCTACAACTAATAATTCGTAAAAAATTTTTGAAATGTTTATAAACAGTTCTGACCTCCTTACTAGTGATGTAACTTAGTATGTTAGGTTAAGTATTTTCCCACCAAAACTCTTTAAAAATCAGCTATAACGAAGTAAATGTAAAAATGGGTGAATAAAATTGTAGAAAATAGAAAGTGAATTACGTATAGACGTAAGCAAACCTTTGAGTTCACTGGAAGTGACTTGTTTCAGGTCATTCGACACAGTTGGACAATATCCCAATTTCGAAAGTTTTCTGTAATCATGAGCCATTCTCGGCCGCTTAAAACCTTCACCGGCGTCCATATGACTACTCGAACTGTAATAATCGTCCACCATATCCCGGTTTTCACAAACTTTTACGTGGGTTTGTTGAGAATCGTTCGTCGCCATTGTCTCACACCAAAAAGTCAAACGTAGACAAAATAACTTTTACCCGTCAATGAAACATCGACGATATCGGTAAAAATAACACTACAAACACGAAATACATCTAAAACTGCATAGCAGGATTAGAAACACATTGATATCGAATAAAAAACAACTTGAGACGCCATTTACTTTGCTACCTCGCACTTTTTTTGTTGGCTTTTGTGTGTTTTATTTCTTTGCTGTCGTGGCAAAGATTTGTAGCTCAACAGCCATTATACTCCATTGTATTGTTGCAATGAAAATTATAATTATAAAATTGTATATTTAAAGTTGTTAACATCAAATTAAAAAATATTCATTTCCTGTAATATAAATATATAATTTAAAGATATCTTTTTAAATACTGTCATACATGTTAGATAATATAGTGCCCTCTGTTAGCACTTTTACGAACTATAAAGACTACTGTTCAATTGTAGTTTTGAAATTAGATTATAGGTGCCGTTGTCTATAATTACGATTGGAAAAAATTCAAACCTAGTAGTTGGATAGCACGTAGAAAGGATTTAAGCCGATTGGTTTATGATGATCAGGACGACTTATGACTGATGACAAATTTTATAAATTGTATTGAACCAGGGGTACTCATATCAACAGTAAAATTCTATTTGGCATTTATGTTCATGTGTGAAAAAACTATGTATAATTATTTTGATGGTAACCAAAATGTCATTCCAACGTACCTATTATTATATACAAGACCTGAAACTGCTTCATAAAAGATAGGCTGGGGTGGCGGTTTGCCATCTTGTAATAAAGAAAAAAAACAAAACCGCAAAAAAATGAATAGTTTAAAATGTCAACTGTAGCCTTCCAAATATTATACAGTTTGTTATTTTTACCGTATAATCCCTACATATTCACATAAAAGTATATCTAAGCAACATTGTCTCGTAAACCTTCATTAAAGATATACAATACCAATATGTCTTACAAATTATAAAAGAAAAATGTTCCCTGATACAGATCAAAAGACACTTTTTATGGGTAGGCTGGTATGAAAAGACAAAATAAGGGCTGTGTAATATATGTTATAGCCGTGTTATAGCTTAAGGATGGCACAATGATTAGTCTCCGCTCTAATCGCTCTCGACTCCGATGCCCCTCCCCCGGATTTCAGTAACGCTTCTAATGGCGACTACTCCCTATCCAACAAAAACAATCTTAGAACTTCCACAGCTCGTACATCACTACCATTACGTCAAATTACACGAGTCGTGCGTGATTTGGAGAACATTAGTAGTCGCCACGCTCGCGAAATCGCGTCTTGTCATTAGTATGCGTCCCGGGCTAAGTATTGGCCGTGAATCCGCGAAATAAATACCTGTTTTAGTTCAGCATTACAAATGATCACAAACACGCCTTACGTTTTGGTTACCATGATTTTTTAGCAAAATACTGGGTTCGGTTCATATTTATGTGATAAGTAAATCTTCAAAAAAATTTTAAGCTCCAAGGGTACTGTTGTAAAATATTTTACGTTTGATGTAGATGAAGTTTATGTATATAATTAGACGGAATCTATGTAAGTTTTTTACTCTATGTCCGATTTCAGGAAACAATCAATAACCTTTACAAAAGTAACTACCGACAATTATAGGTTCTTGGGACTGTAAAGAGCTCCATTCGTATTTGAGTCTAATTCAACCTCATTTGCTAGTCGTACAACCTATTGAACAATGAACGAGAAATAGCACCAGGTTCTGCCCGTTGAAGGTCTGTGCTTAAGGATGTGTGATGGATTGTGTAGTATTAAAACTCTCAAAGGGCCTTTTACTTGTCTGGCGAGTTACCACCATTTAGAACCAACGCTGAAATCAGATGGCTCGACTTTTCATTTATCCGATGAAGAGAGAAATATGAAGTAAGATAGATAGCTAGATATTAATCGGGTCTGGTTATTATCTACCTAAATTTTTTCAGCATCCACTTTTAGGAGCTCTACTGGTAAGATCTTAGAATTCCATTAAAATACACAAGTGCATTTATTTTATTCGTTCTTACACAATGTCTGGCCGGCTGCTGGGCTAGTCTTTCTGGATATGACAACCTCCCCTCTTCTCTACTGGGCTTATAAATGTAACCACGAGTGTTGAAGATAAGTCCCAGGGTTCTAATTCCAAGGCTGATGTGTCAGATCGCGATCACATTAATGATAATAAAAATGTAGCTAAAACCTGGCCAAATAATCATTTCGCGCACGCACCGTATTGAGATCGGTGATAAGATAAACAGACAACTGATAACCGCCACGACTGATATAAAAATCGCAATATAGCAACTAACTTGGTCGTGTGTGAAGAGTGTAGGCTAACGTGCTAAATAGCACGAAACTAATTAATGTCTGGTCGCGTGGCCGCCAATCACAAGACCTGTCACCTGTCACTGACATCTCGTGCTCCTTCAGAATACTGTGTATATCACTCATCACATTCACCTACCCAAATCCCAACGGTATTTTAATGGCATCGTATGAAGTTATTTATCAAATTATTCATGAATTGTCAATTTTTTATCGATTTATTGACAATATTTTTTATACTCAATATACATATATTTGAGAAAACGACGCGAACTTGATTCAGACTTCAATCAGTTTTAGAGGCCCGCACATCCGATGAAAAGCCGGAATCTGTAAGAGTGAAAAATATCACTCACGTGTCTGTCTGCCACGAGTGATATATCCGAATGTACTGGACGGGAAATGTTGATATTTGTTATGTGTATAAAGTTTAACGGTCCGATGAATGCCCTCATCAGTTCATGTATACCATAAATAAAATTCTAAAGTAAATCTAATTTACTTCCGGTAAATAAAAAAAAAATATCACGAAACTCTTAAAGCATTCAAAATGCAAAGAACCACCTGTATGCGGGCAACAAAATAAAATTATTTTCATACATCAAAAGTTATGTTTTTAAGAAAATGAGCGAATATTTAATTAATGAACAATCCTTTTGACCTCTCCTATGTTTGAAACTATAAAGCAGTTGTACGACGTGGTGCCACGAACAGCGGAGGGTGGCTTGGACTCACGGATTGATGAAACCTCGTACACCCAATAATTATCTGTCTGTCCCAATAACTGTCTCACTAACATAATAATCGAAAGACTGCAAAATAACAAATGCACAAAAGGACTCAAAAATACACTTAATATCATTAATTAAAACTTATGTGAATACTAAATAACTTTTTACAATGTCAAAAAACTCACAGTCGAGTTTGGTGGTTTCTATGAATTTACAAATTAGAAAAGCAAAAAATATTTCTATAAAGTTTAAAACAAAAAACGTTATGTATGTATTTCAACAGCATTTATTTTGAAAGTATATTTTTTCGTGGGATTAACAAATATATTCTTAAATATTATACTCATCCAGTGGTACTGTTTATTATAAATAGTACTAGAAGAGTATATTGTATACATTTAAAGACAAAAAAGATAGACCAATTAAAGCTTTTCTCCACTTATAAAAATACTTGCTTTATAACATGTAATTTACAAGCGAGTGTACATCATTAATCATTAATAATACTTCGTCATATCGCGTCAGTAAATTTGAGAAAAACTGAAAAATATTATCATGTTTTCTTCGAAGTATAAAATGTAGACAGGTAATATAAGTACAGTAGTAAGGGATCACTGCCGCCCATGAACAATGGACGCCCAAGAAAAATATTGGACTCTAGTTACGTTTGTGAATACAACATGAAAATCCAAAATAGATAAACTATTCTCGACCTGTAATTCTGTTGGACAAAAAAATCTAATTGTGTTAACGAAACGCCAGGCTGTTTCGAGCGGTTGCCTAACAATGGCGTACAAAAGTTACTAGTTCAAAGGCATACTTGCCAAACTAATTATGGCTTCGTATGGAACGATTTCATAAACAGTTTTACATCGAACCGTGGTCGTTCATTGCTAGCGTACGTCCGTCTCGGCGCTCCACATTCGAAATAATAATTGTATTAAGGAAACATGAGCGTATGTGTTTGTTTGTTTGTTTACTCGCCGGTGACGTCATATGTTTATTCTCGCGGGGAGAATGGGGTCGGATGGACTGAGTTGTTAGTTACATTTCTATTGTATTTTGAGACAGGAATATACTGGATCTTTAAGTATAAATAACATAATGATAAATGTACCAACTGATATCTAATATGTATCTAATATATTAGAGAGCATATTATATTATGTTCCCTATTTAAGTTACAATGTTACAAGTTACAATGTGATTTTTGTAGATGAGAAAATTTTAGATGTAGAGTAATTTTTCGATTAAGAAAATATACACCTTACATTGAGATTTGTTTCTGTATACACAAACAAGTAATTGTTTTAATGATTTTTTATTGCCAATTGTATTAAAATATAAAATGTGAATGTAAAAATTTTGAAACAGAATGCTTCGAATGACGTTTTTAAAACGTTGATTAACTTGTATTAATAACTTCAATGCATGACAACTACATGTAAATGTATAATTACGTCATTAATGTCTAATTATACATTTTGTATGGCCAGATTGAACTTATTTTTTTTGTTGCATGTTAAGACTGTAAGTTTAAGTTCTGCCTGGGAGTTGCAGGCAAGAGATACAATGACAAAGATAATTAAAAAAAAAACTAAGCAATCGGTCGATGATGTCGAAGAGTCATGCAAGCCGAGTCGCCCCTTGTTTACACACGCAC
>PDGT01000006.1:5951410-6080090 GCA_003671415.1 Megathymus violae | reverse complement strand
CACCCGCCGTGCCGCTTATTTAGGTATATTGTTGTTTATTTTATTCGGCGCTATGCTCTACCACGGGGCGAGCCTTTCGACTCAGTTTTAACGCGCACGTTTTATGAAACGACAACTATGCGTCGATGTTCGCTCGCAGCCGATAATTATTCATATCGGAACCGCTTCTAGCGACAAAAATAGCAACGAGGTAAACAAATTCGCGATTTTTTATTGGCGGGCCCTCTTTGACCATCACAATAATCGGTTTTATTAAAATTTTTTTTACGCGCCTCATTCGCATGTCGCTCGCCGGTGTCTCCGCGAATCTTAATAGCAGTTAATCATAGTTTATTTTTACCGCGCAACGAGTGTTAATAATTGTGTTGGGGCCTCGTCGTGTTTCTCTTATTTTACACTAATATTTAATTGAATCGCGCGATTTAAATTACGGAAGTTTAATCGTATGAAAAAAATTCGCGAATACGGTCCACGGAATCGAGATCATTCACCTACAGACCTAATGCCTGAGATAACGAGTGCCCTTAGCCTCGATTAAAAAAGAACGGTTCCTCGTTCGGGTAGTTCGCGCGCAATTTGATAGTTCCGAGATTCAAATTCAGTTTTTAGCGGGAAATCAGAGGGAAGATGACAGCAAGGAGCTTGGACTGAACAGAAAGTTTTGAAAAGTGTTGAGCACACATCGGATGCCGAGAGTGTTTTTTCAACGCGTTTTCGAGGCTAAGCGCTAGTTGTTTGAACAAGTGTGTTTTCTAATGGATTTATTTTGAGGTGAGTTTAAATTTACTTATGTGTTGGTGTTTGTATTGTTTGTTCTTCGTATTTTGTGTGCGTGTTCGCGCCGGTGGCGGGAAACCGAATACCTAGCCGGTTTCTTTCGTGTGTGAGTGTACAAACAATTTGTCCGTGTGTGCGGACTTATTGTCACTTTGTATAAGAGGGGAGACAAGGAGGGAGTTACTTGTCATGTATTTAGGCGAAGAAGAAACTTTGATGAGTTGACTTTTTAATTTATATGCTCTTTATAGAGTGTTTGGGGAATTCGTGATAGATTACCGATGTTTGTTCACGTATCGGCCTCTCCTAAATTATCTTTATTGATTTTTGACATCACGCCATCAAATGTGTTATGTAAATGCGAAAAGTGATTAAACATTCTTTATTCGCGCTTGCGGTTTGTGATCGGGTCACTTTTATTTTATTAACTGTAAAAAACTAAAAAATAGTTTACTGAACACTATTTACGTTTGCGTATAACTTTTCAGTGTTTCCTCTATAATATCATTATAAAACCTATGAATGATAACAATCTTTACGGTATCAATTAATTTGTTGTATCAAATGAATCGTAATAATTATTATGGTTGGTTCTATGGTTGCTATTTATAAAAAAATCTTCCTTTTTAAATTTCAATCTAATTAAATATAAGTACAGTGATTCAGTACTAAAGCAACAAAATGGTTATTTTTCTTAGAATTCAAGACTCCTATTTATTCAGATTCCTGTCCCGGTAATAACCTTGAATTATGATATAAGTATGTGCCACATATTAAGATTTTATTAAAATTTGTTTATTGCATAACCTTTACCAAGTTTTTAATACATTTTTCATTAAAGGACAACATTTTCATTAAGTAAACTTGAAATTCGCGACCTACGAATTCATGATAAGTAATTCCGGATAGGTAGATAGATAACCTTGTTTGAATTGTATTAGTCCACCAGATAAAGTGTTATTGTAAAATCTCCACTCCGATTTGGCGTATAATGACTAGGTACGTAGGGTACTAGGTATCTATTTATTGAAATGTATTATTTATATATTATAATCTTGAAGACAACGAAGTATCTACCTTGCAATTGTAACTATTTGATTTGATGAGTACTATCTGTTTTATGTAAAGGTATTGAGTTTTTACACTTAGGCTTAAAGGTCTACATGAGGTACAGGCGCAAGTTAATTTGACTATCAGCATCGCTTGTAGTAAAATCATTGCGATTTATTTTATTTTAATTCTGACGTCAAACAGTAAAAGCTTAAAGCCAAATAGGTAAAATTTTTCATCGACATTTTCAATAATATTCTATTGTTTTGCATTCGATTATAGTACTTAGATATTTTTACAAGTACTTTATTTCAATATTTTTTGTGTTTGTATGTTTTTGTTACTGCCGGTAATGATTTATTTTAAAAATACGATTAATATTATGAATATTAATTTTAAATATTAAAGAATGTTATTTCTATCTACAATTATGCGTTTTTCACATCCTCCTAGTCCTAGGTATGATCTACTTCAAAAGTTGTATTTTATCATATGATATGCTGAAAGTGTTTTTTTGTTAATAATTAAGAGAAAAACGTAATAAATAGAGAAAGTATATGTACAGCAATGGTAATTAATAATTTTAAGTCCACGATAATGTTGTAGATATACTATAAAAATCGATAATTATAAGCGGTTACTTTTTATCACCTTAGGTAAGTAAACAGTTTCTTAATTATGTCGTCAATAACTACAGTACTAATTTTTTAAATAAAGTATGAATGAATAGAAAATAATATATATAGAAATTGTTCAGAATTTAAGTACAAAGCGACATATTTTATTTTATAATACAAATTATATATCTTGTGAATATAATCTTAAATGGACTCGTTGATAATCTAATGAAGCACTATTAGCACTTTTACCTGTACATATGTACTAATGTACCGGTAATTGTATTGATTACACATATAATTATGCATTTTAAAACATATTGGTTGTGGTGGCGACCACTAACCGCATTAGTCTTAAGCTGACTGTCTCTCCGTCTTCGTGAACTTTCTAATGAAAATACTGAGTAGGTTCTTACATAAGTAGTGATAGCACAGACCAGGGAATCTAGCATTTGTCGGTTTCTTTCAAAGTTATGTGTATATTGAAAATAAATATCACTGTAAATTAACTTATTCTTCTTCTTCGTTCTTTATAATGTTCTCAAAGGTGTGTTAAGTTTTCTCATTACCAGTTGGCTAGCGTGGTGGACTTAGCCTTTACCTCTAGCACTGTAAACAAAGTTCAGTTGTGGGACATTTGAGGGATGTGTTATAATAAGTAATTATGTTATACTTATAAAGGTTTGAAAAATTGAAAAATTAATTTGTTTAACTTTTTGTTCATAAATCTCTGCAAACAATTCTTCGTCAGTAATTTATATAAATAACTTTTTAGTTTATCAATGTTTGAATACAATATCGCTGGATGGTAAGTGATTTCAAGATAATTAAGATTTTAACCAATTTAGAAAATTAAAGAAAATCGAAACAATGTTATTTAGGGGAATAAAAATAAATCAAATGACAGAAATTAGGACTTCCATAATAAATTAATTTCATTGCGCGAAAATGTTTTTTACAATAATCTGTCTTTCAATGCCGTAAAAATGTGAAGGGAAAATTTTAATCGATACTTTCCTACT
Source organism: Megathymus violae (assembly GCA_003671415.1). NCBI lineage: Eukaryota > Metazoa > Arthropoda > Insecta > Lepidoptera > Hesperiidae > Megathymus > Megathymus violae. The sequence continues at coordinate 6,076,624 of PDGT01000006.1, read as the reverse complement.
TTTATTTCTTAATATTAATATTATCAAATAAAATTCGGTTAATATATGTATGTATATGTTAAAAAATTAAATAGGACTAAAATGAAATTTAAGTTATGACGAATAAAAATTAATAGCATTTCCTTCGGTTGAAAGTGCTATTTTCAAAGGTAAGGCGCAGATTTTCTGAAGCGACGTCACGACGTAATGGCGCATTACTGATATAATATAAATTTATATACCACGTACGTTATGTACTTTAAAATAAACTTAACAAGAGGGTCTATTGCCAGTTGCTGCCGTCTCGTCACTACAAACGTGTATGAGAAGTGGCATCCTCTTACCACCGTTGTCCACAATTTCAATTTTAACCATAAAAATTGTCTATAGCAATTGTAAGTCATAACATTCTTATGAATACAATAAAAATAATGAAACCATCGTTTCTTAAAAGAGTATTTTGAAAACACACAGTGTTTACACGCAGATTTCCAAGATAAAACTACTAATTCAGGGGCAGCGTCGAAGCAGGGTGGGTCTCGCTGTCTGCAACGAGACTGGGAAAGGCAAATAAAGGGGACGGATTAACAAAAACAAAGGTCCACTTAGACCCGGTTTTAGTTGAAGCACTCAACTTTGTTTGTGCTGAACGGATGTTGATTTCCAAGTTCTTATTTATGTACAGAGTGATAATACTTGGTCGTAGTATTTGACACACTATATAACTACATCACATGAAAACCATATTATACCACTGCGGTACACGACAGAATAACACCTCACTACAATCACTCCAAGACCAAACCACACCATACAACTCCACAAGCAAACCACACGAGAACCATTACACAAGCCCAACTCAACCATACTGCAACTGCAACACCAGTTTTACAAGAACACCATTCCGCGATCTAAATTCAAGTTATAAATGAATAGGTTTTCTTTTATTGCGTGTCACCTCTATCGTTACAACGTCACTTATCATCAGGTAGAATTATAGTTAAGCATAAAATAGCAGTGGTTGCCTGGTTGTTTGAACATTGGTCTCTGATACTGTCGAGATCGAACCCTGGAACCTTTAATTTTTAAAATATACGCATAATAAAAATAAAGAATCACTATCTTCAGTGATGAAAAACGTCGTGAGGAAATCTTCACATCTGAGAGTTTTTCATAATTTTAATGAAGGTGTGTGAAGTTTACCAATCCGCATTTGGCCAGCAAGGTGTATTGTAGCCTTGGCTTTAACCCCTCCCATTGTGAAACGTGACCCAGGCGCAGCATTGGGACAAAATAGTTTGTAATGAAGATGGAGATTAACATATAATATCACAACCAAGTAACTCCATCTACATTAGAACCACTCCAAAATGGTAACTATGTAGACAAAGGCCACTTTGTGTGAAACCATTGATTGCAGTATGTGAGTAGTACACAGAACAGAAAGGTATTGGAAGGTCCCTATTTTAAAATGGCTTAAGAAGAGGATGGATAGATGGATGGATTTAGGGTACTAAGATTTTGTAACTCGTATTATAAAAGAGTTTATGATTGTAAGTAAAGTTTGTAGTTTTTTTTTTAATTTAAAATAAATTATATAAAACAATTAATTCAGGGTTCTGGTTGTTCTGTAAATATAAAAAAATCTTTTGTCGAATTTGTCATATAAGATATAAAATTAATTGGCTCATTATGAGGGACAAATTATTTATCTTTCACATATTTTTAAATGTAATCCAACTTCCTTCCTTCGACCTCGTCGTTTCGATACTGATAAGATGATTGCTGATATAAAAAAAGAATGTGTTAAATATAAATAATACACAATAACAGGAAAATTTGTAAGTGTATCATAAATCATTAGTGAAACAAAATTCTAAAGTTGTTTATGTATGTCCATGCCATTACAGAACAGCGAATGTTTCTGCGGGGGTGCGTGAACTGAGCTTATTTTATTGAGTGACTTATTTTATTACATGGACGGTGTAACCGACGACGTCTCTACCACTTTCATGTTATATTATAAGCAAGTTTTTTAAATATTCCGTACAACGATGATTCTACATTTTTACTATTTACTTTTACGGCGACTACATTTACTATTTACTCTTGCTTACTATACTACACCTGACTGATTGAAGCAGATTTTCTTAGCTATACATACCGCTCCGTGCCAGTCAAACGTTGACTGTTTAAAACTGAATTTTATTACTTTGCAGTCACTATTAATACTCGTATATCAATAAACGTGATATTCTATGGAATAGTCTTGATAACACTTTTAGGTGGCGGTTTTAGATACCGGATTTAGGTATCGGTACTGGTAAGTTAAGGTTATTTTCATTACTATCACAACCGGTAACTGTTCCACTGTTGTGCTCGGTGTCCTTTGTGAGAGTGGAGGTCAATGGTTAGTTTATGAAATACCTCTCAGGTAAGCCGGTTTCCTCACGGCGTTTTCTTTCACCGAATGAAAGTGTTAATTAATTTGTTATAAAGGAACATTACAAAATTTAAAGATACATGTTAGGATACCGAGCTTTTTGCATTAGATCTGATATTTTATTTATTATTCACTAATCTATACTAATCATTATCATCTGAGCCTGACAACACTAATAATAAACTATAACAAGGCCGGATTTCTATATTGCATAGGATTTGTTATGGATTCAGAGGTTAAAATATGTATCTTTTGGAGCCTTTTTTGTTCGTCACTGGACAGATTTAGTTCATACTTAGCTTATTTGTGGCTTATGTAGGGATCATCATAATAATATAGAATTATTGTCATCGGCGAAATTTATTAGCATGGAAAGACATAAAGGTCATAATATAAATAATCTGAAGTGGACGCTAAACGATGTCTCGACTGTTTTCAGCTACAGTAATGAATGACCTAAAGGAAATAAGACAATCGACCCTAAAAAGCAATAAAAGTGGTAAACATAAAATTAATTAAATGCCTGAAAAAAAATACTGAGTATTTCGGATGTGGGTGCCATTTGTTAACATAAGGTGTCAGATTTTGTAGCGATGCCAATCTGAGTTACTAGTCTATACTAATATTATAAAGAGGAAAGCTTTGTATTTTTGTATGTTTGTAACGAATAAACTCAAAAACTACTGAACCGATTTTAAAAATTTTTTTTACCATTAGAATGCTACGTTATCCCTGAACAACATAGGCATATTTATTACTAGTAAAAATAAGGGATCCTTACTAAAACTTCAGTAACGTGAACCAAGGTGTAAAAAAAATTGCTTAAAAATTTCTTTCATCGCATACGCTGCGGAAACTATTGGTTAAGTACACCCGTGCGAAGCCGGGCCGGCCGCTAGTTTTATATATGTAAATGAGCAAGTATTAGACGTTTGTTTTTCAATCCATTAACGGCCGAATGAATTATAATTAAATTTGGAGCAGAAGTCGGTTATTTCGTGAAAAAGGATTTAAAAAAATATTTTAATAAATATAATATGCCTAAAAATAAATTTTATACATTTAAGCAGTATCTATTTGTTTGTACATAATATTCTTAATAACTATTGAGCGGATTTATAAGAGCGGATTACTAGGTATTACTACAGTGTATTTCATCATTAAAACCCATAATTGTCTGACTGTTTGGATTCGAGTCCCCTCTCACAATGAGAGGGGTTAAGGCTGTAGTTCGCCACTGTGGCTAAGTGCGGGTTAGTAGACTTCACTCACCTCCGAGAACATCGTGGAGAACTTTCACTTGAGCAGGTTTATTCATGATGTTTCCCTTTACCGAACTAAGCGAATTAATTTGCAATAAGCACATAATTGGAAAAGTTAGAGGTGACTGTTCGATTCGAACTCGAGCCTTCCTCACTCGTCAAACCACTGGGCTGTCACTGCTTACACATAATTCATTGAACTCTCCGTAAAGGGGATGGCAACAAAAAATACTATAATAAGTATGGTATTAGCGCGCAGTCGAGCAGATAAACCTTCATGGTAAGTTATGCTAAGTGACAGTATCTAATTCAGTCAAAGGCAATCGTCAAAGACATCCGTAACACCATGGGCGTTACCTATGGTTGCAGGTCAAGTAGGAAGCTGTAAACCTGTATGTTAGTTTTGAAAATTGCAACAGAAACAGGTTGAAATATTTCATGATTAATTTTAGAAGAATGATATTTAGCCGCTGGCAAAGAAAGACATGATACAGAAGAACCCGGTGAACAGCAATTAGTTGTAAACCCCTCTGGGCCTCTTATTGGGAGGTCTCAAACTCCAAAAGAAGGTGTCTGGTGTCATTGCTATCAGAGGCCATAGTATCAGAGGGGAGGCTAGGACTACTAGATAGACTGGAGGACTAATAGATGGATTTAGCCTTTTAGACTGTAACACATAGACTAGAACAGAAAACTCTTTATTGTACACCATAACATTAATAGAAGAAAAAAATTAAATTCAGCTCATCATAGGTAATGGGTACATTCTTAACGACACAAAGCTCACACAGTCCTTTGAAAAATATATCTTACTCGGTTTAAATTGCGTACGAACGGAATCTCAATATCATTATGTTATCTGTAAGAACAAATTCTTTTAAATATGAACAATATTGTCGTGATAAATTAAATTTGCGGAAATAAAACAAGATTCAATTACAAAACTGATTGGCAACACTTTTGACCGATAAACTGCAAATACTTATACAGGAACTTTACTCATAATCACAATAAATGTAATAATGAAACTGTGAAAAGGCCTTGCCATGACACATTAAATTGATAGGTTCAGGGACAGTCTCGGTCCTAGGGGGGATTGTAGGGGTCATTCACGTCACATTCCCAGACGTCAAATTTACATGCCATAAAAAAGAGAATATTTAAAAAAGTTTAATAAATTATCAACTTTCGTCAATCGTTACATTCTTTCTTCTAATTTTCTTATCCGATAAAGTCTAATTTACTTAACTTATTGTAGTATTACAAATATATATTAATTAATTTATAATATGACCCATCCTCAAAGTTTTTGGTTTGTTGGCTGCGACCGCTCTTGATAAAGAGAGTCTGAAACAAGGATACAATTAACGCGGGTGCGTTTTATTATTTTTTGTTTAATGCATTATTTATTTATTTACTCTTCATTGTAAACCTGAAAATTAAGTTACAATAGGCAGACTTAACGCCTGATGGCATTCTCCATCAGTCAACTCTTGGCAAAGGTTAAAAGTTGCGGTAGAAGTTACAGAAAAAAATCTAGTAATACATTATGTACACACAAATAATTACAATGAAAAACAATAAGTACTTTAAAAATCGTACAAGAACATCACTTATTTAATTTTGGAATCTCTTCCGGATAGTTCCGCGATTATAGGAGACAAGAAAATAAGGGACAAGGTCATTATACTAGACTAGACAAACAGACAGGCTAACATACGTATCATATTTGTACCTAAGCTGTCTTTAATTCACTACATAGTGTAAATAGTGTCTATCTGTTTATCGGAACGCAATAATTTATAAGAAGATAATGTTTGACGAGTAAGGTTTAGTTCTATAAAACGAAAACCGTATTAAGCGCGCGATAAAAATTTACAACCATTGTTTCGAATGCCGTTACTATGTAGTTAAATATAAATACTCATACAGTTCTTACTGCGAACAAGTTAATTTAAATTTATAGCATTATTACAATTCAGTGATTCAAAAGTAAATCTTCAAGGAACTGGAATTAATTATGTAAATAACAATTAAAACGTACGTCAAGTTCGTGACATCACTTGTTAAACTTAATGTTGCCAAAAAGCAAGAATCCCGCGCTAGCATGCTCCACTAAAGTATCGGAGCAATGTTATACTCGAGATTGGGTTGTTTGTGTGCGTATTGGCGTGTGTGTGTTTACAGACAAGTTATTTATACATATAATTGCGTTGCGGATATTTGGGGGTCATATACATGTTGATCTAAAAACAATACAATCCGCGCTGATCAAAACTAGCGATCCGCACACGTTTCGCTTCAGGAGAAATCGACCTTAAAATATCCTTTAAGTTTGTTAATATATAGTATCTATCAATCTATTTAGTGTGTTGCAAAACACAGATTGGTGCTTACTAATTTAATCAGGTGTTTTGTAAATATCATGATTATCACCTCTTTTTAACGGACGGTTTTCGGCTTATAGGAATTGTAAACGTTTTTATTTGTTACAGTGGTTATAAAAACGTTCAGAACGTTTCTTTAAAAGTATTTATTAAACCAATGTATATACTGAGAAGAAAAATGAGGTATTAATTACATCGGGTATTATATTGCGTCTGTTGAATGTCGTTGTGCTCCATACCATACTGCTTAAGACAGTATTCGTGTATTTTGGTAGCAGAATTTTTCTTACCTACGATGCTATAATCTAGTAGACAAATTAAGTGCAGCCAACGGATTGAGTTCGCTTCAAGCATAAAAACATTAACGTCGAAATTACTAGCATTTTATTATAAAAAAATACTAATTATGAACTTATGATTACGATAAATAGTATCCAGGTCAGATTAGGACTCGTTACAACTGTCGTTGACTTTATCAAGCGTTTTATAAATTTGATGTTTAATCCATTATATCGTTTTAGAGTCCAATTTTAAAATGTCTCTAATTTTAGTAGTGATTAGGTAAGTATCAAAAAAATAATTTATCAAACGTTGGATAACGGCTAAATAGCATAATGACGGCAGAATGGCCAAAAAACATCATACTGTATTCGGTGCGTGTACACAATGAGCGTTATTCAAGACTCTTTTTAGGCAACTTAGCAACAAACAATGTTATGTTCATAACTATGTTTTTTTTATTTGCATGTGTGTATGTAGTGTGTTTATATTAGCCGAGCGAGTAGGCGTGACGGCTCGCGATAGTGTTATCGGCCGAACCTTGTTGCAAAAATACACAACAAACAGCGCAGTATTCAGTAAAATATTAGATGCAACACAGGTGAATGAAATTAAGTATATTATGTGTTACTCTTAGGGTCTTCTTGCGTGTCCAGTTCGAGTGTGTCTGAAAATTGTGGTTAGCCAGCGACTACTGACAGTTTATTTTGTTTCGCGTGAATTTAATATTATTCCTTCTTGTTTGTAAATTTTTGGACAAAAAATATTGTTTTATTGTACATATTGCATCACTCGTCACAATCGTGATTGTAGTATTAATTTGCGATATAAACAACTGGTCTTTGACACTGATTGCTTTAGTGAAGTCAGTGGACAAAATAGTTCCGGACGGTGTGAAGTAGGGTTTAGTCTTCAGTACGTTTTAGACGTAGAATCGCCATCAGAGGTGCTTTTTATTCATTCGGAAATAAATGAGCAGACAAACCAGATGTTGTAAGACCCTATATCGCACCTTTAGAATGAAAGTGACTTAACTCAAAATTCCTGAAATTCCAGATTTTACTATAAATTTACTTATAAAAGCCTACTCTAAAACCCCATGGTGAAAAAGAGCCCGAATTATGAGTGGAAAGGGAAAAAGGGAAAACTTCATACATCAATCTCTTTAAATTTACTCAAGACCATACATTTTTGAAAACTTTCTTCGTCATTTCCCATAAATTGCAATTTTTGAGTTAAGTCCCTTTCATTCTAAGGGTGCGATATAATAACAATACATCTGCTAATTCAACTAATGATAACGGGAGTAGGTATGAGATTAAATGTATTCTCGAGACCACTTAAATAGTATGAATAAATTTGGCATAAGTATAGCGTAGTTAGCTAAGGGGTCACAAATTTGTAATCTCACATTTTCATAGAAGTAATTTCTCAGATAAAATAAATTTCTAGTATTTGACCATAGTTATCACCAATTTGCATAATATATGTATAAGGAAGGACCCAAGATAGTGCCCATGGTATAAGTGCGTAAAGGATGGTTAATTCGAGCCACGTACGAGTTCCTTCCCTCGAGTAGACGATCCCCCAGCCCAGTTGGTAGTGATCCTGCTTGCCGACCGAGGGGCCCTGGTTCGGTTCTAGCCGGGGCAGACATTTATGACAGATAAATAAATAAAAGAAAATTGTACATGTCTAGTGTACCTAATTAAATTAAATAATCGTTATATACAATATTTGTCAATTCTGAGAAACAAGATAGATATATATATTAGTCGATTATAAACATTTTTTAAACGAATCATTATAGGCCCTAGTTTTATGGACACTATAGTATATTTCGCTAGTCTATTTATAAGTTATTTAAATATTCCTTTTTACATATTTATCGACCTCAGACGCGTTTATGAGGAGACGCTAGACGCATTTATTTACGAGCAAATCGAATCATGTATATGAATGTGCTCGTAACGCAATAGCTCGTTTCAGTAGCAAGTGTTGGCTGAGTGATCGCTACTGTCAAAATTTTATACGCGCTTACGCGGTTCGTAGGATGGTGGCTATAATAGTTTTAAGCCAGTATAAAGGTCTTCGAGCAGTATAAGAACTTCCAATACTCAGGGTAGCCATCTGCCTCGCGACCCTCCTCCAATCGAACTGATGGAATGTAATGCAAAAATACAAGTTTCCTCAGTTCTCGTAATTAAAATCCTGCAATGGAATAGGTCAGTAAAGGTTGTTATTTATTACTAGACATAAAAATATGTTGTCATTTGATTACTTTTTGTTGATTTTAATATGTTGATTTTATTTCTTTTTTTTTTATGTCAGAAAATAAAGTTTGTTAGATTTCTCATGATTTTCGATGTCAAAAAATAACGATAAAGTAATTTTTTTTACGCTTTTAAAATTACTATGTCCCCTACGTTAAACAAATGAATAAAATAATACTTTTTATTAATAGTTTTGCAGATGAAAATGATCGCGGACAATGTGAGTACTTAGTACCCTAGATGAAAATAAACTTATGAATAATTTTAATGTAAAGTGTGAATAAATAAAATAAAAAATAATGTAATTACTTGCAAGTTTTGATTGTTGTAGTAATATCGTAAATACACTATCTAAAAACATGTTATTTAATAATAATCTACCATTTGTGTTAAGTAAAAGTACATAACATATGACATAAATATAGCTGATTAATGAATATATTAATTACAGATAATAAAAGATTACAGATTCATGATAATACTCAATAACATATAATGAACAGAAAAAAGTGAAATAAATAAAATCTAGTGGGTAGGCCATTTTTTACATAACATCATTTGCAAAAATAGCTAGGTTTTATAGCTATAGTTTTATTCTCAGTCTTACACAAAAATATATATTATACCTTTAAAAGCTACTACTTATAGCTGCACATATATAGCTTACTGTTATATATATTTATATTGTATACAAATCTCTGCAGATACAGTTGTAGATTTATTAAAAAGAAATCTTACTTTTGGAATTAAAAACAATTGTTACGTATTTATTAAGTACATTCAGATTATTAACTTTTTTGAATTGTAAATTTTGTTGTAACTTTTTTCTGTGACCTTGAAAATTAGGGGGCAAAAAAATTGTGAATAATGTTTAATTTATATAACAATTTAGGTAGAAATAATAATAATAATAATAATGATAAGCGTTAACACAGTCACTGTTTAATATTGCGTAGATTTTAACTTGTAGATTTACGAAAAAACCCGTACCATGGCGGATATTTTTTTGAAGATACCTAAGATCTGGATATATCAACAGATAGATTTCGAAATTCTGAATCCAATGGGAAAGATCAATCAATCATCTAATATTTATTTGCAGGATGAGGTTTATAGTAGTTATTTAATTAGTAGTTATATATATATAACCTACTTTAATAGGTTTTACAATGCTCCTATCCGAGCCTATCAGGCATGCCAAATTATTTTAAATAGAATTCATAAAATTAAAAAAGTGATCAAAAAATATAATGTATTAATATGGAAATTACATAAATAATATAAAATATGAAATTTTCTGTTAAAATTATTTACATGATGTCCTTAATTTATCTGATGACGACTGACAAATGATGATAAGTTTTTAAAATGCGATCTGTCTGTGCTTTCCAATTAACTTGACTAAAAATTACAAACCTAAAAATGTTATTGAGTCAACGTCTTCATCAACTGTAATGTAATTAATATTAATTGTAGAATGTCCCTTTTATTTTTAAATTCGTAATTTTTATTTTGCTTCAATTAATTTGTAACTTGGGACTCTGTCCAAATATTAAATTATATCTTTTAGTGTCTTATATTGATTTCTAATTCTATGTAATTTTTCATCGTGAGCAGAACTGTACTGTCATCTGTGAATAAAGTGATTTAATGTTTGGTGGTGCTTGGTAAGTCATTTATACATATTAAAAATAGTAATGGTGCTAGGATGCCACCTTGTTGCAATCCATACATAACTAATTTACGTATTTAACTTCCCTTTTGGTCTTTGTGAAAATGCTGCTTATTTGAGTTAATTGTTGTCTGTCTTGCAGCTAATATTTTAAAAGGTTGTAAACATTTCTTCGTATTTCATATTTATATATTTTTTCAAGTATGGTACTTTTTTTCTAAGATCGACTACTTTTCATATATCTGTGTATAGTGCAGTAACAATGCTTTTATCCATGTTTTATATCATGGTTAAGAGAGTGTAAAACATCGGTATGTTAACTGATGTGTTTTTTCTAAAACCAAATCATACTGTAGTTAAATTCTTGTTTCGTTAAAGATATGTGTAAATATATTTTTCAAATACTATTAAGAAAAATGAGAGTAAAGCTATCGGTCTATAATTTTATAAGATTAGATACATACCCTTTTTTTTAAAGTTGTTTGATTATTTAAGAAAAACAAATAATTTTCGCCCATACGTCTCTTACGTCGATTCTCGTTTAGATATAATTAAAACTTTGTGCTGCGTTGTATGCTATAGTAATTACATTCGGTTTTTAAAATTATAATAAAAACTATTATGCATAAATATACCATGTATAATCTAGCGTTGTTTTATCTGATTATTTTACGTGTGCGTGGTTTCAGAACCAAATTGCGCCTTGGTACTGATAAAACAAAACAACCTAAATAACGCAGTATGGCGGCCTCGAATTCTAAATAAATGGCTATCAACTATACTTCCGACCTCGATTTGTTTCCTAAACGTTGTCGGCATGTACCATTGGGTAAAAAACCTATTTTAAATTTAACTTAATTAAAAAAAATAATTTATCATCGAAAAATAGGCGATATTATTGTACTGATACTATTTACTTGGCGAATTTCACCAAGAAATTGCTTCAAGTAACCTTTATGTTTGGGCAATAAGGATTCTTGTTGAGCTATCTTTATTTCAAAGGCATTTCATTTGAATTCCCGAGGCTCGCAATAATGGCAATGATTATTATGTTCATTAGACAACAGTGTAGCCCAGTTTGATAATCGACTGGAGTATAAATTTATGTGATAGAGAAATGTATGCTATATGCTTCTAGTTTGTTTCTCGAGTCTTAAGTGTTTGTTATGTTTCATTCAGTAACGATAATATTAAATTTAATATTATATCTTGCTCTAACCCTTAACATATCTTTATATCTTTTAATGTATGTAAATATATAATATTTATGAACCTTCCGGAAGAAGCCTTCTAAAGGACGACAAAAATTGCATCTAAATATACCTATTAAGTAGTTTAAAAGATCTCAGTGCAGAAACAGATAGAAATAGCGAGTGTTGATACTAATTCTATATCTACTGCAATTATAGTGTAATGTGAATACGATGAATGTGTAATAAAGTGTATCGATGCAACAAATATTACCATTGATATTACCCACTGGCATCTATTGAATTAGCGTAAATTACACTGCGATTGTTAACGCAGACAGTCGCGCGATCCAAGTGTAAGGTGGTGATCACACTGGAGTCTCTGTAGCTATGACTAAAAAGAAACTATCCAATGAACTGATTCTGTTACAATCAACTTCAGGGTTTAAAGGGTTTCGTATCGTAAATAAAAACAACAAAAACAATACTTTATCTAACGGGTTTTTCGAAATCGAAGTTGAAATCAAAATAACAAATTTTGGATCTTTCCAGTCTGTTACCGTGCCAAGCAGAAGCCGCTTATGTTATATGTATTATTTATATTTAAAACTTATAATTTACACGGGTGCATATAGGATAAGTTTATATATGCATTTTTATGTCGCCTATCGCAACTCCACCGCAATAGGCCTATATTAATAAATGATTACGATTGTACCTAATATTCTAGCCAGGGCAAGACATATATGGATATATTATTTATTCGGAAAATATCAAATATGTCTAGTTAATCAATATCTCAACTTTCCCATGCTGTTTCCAAGTTTAAGAAATATTACATAAGCTACATTTTTGTAACAATTACAATAAAAGTACCTAAACACATTATTTTAGGATCTCAAATTTTAATTCTTATGTAGTCTTTGCTCAGTAATCGCATATACATAGTTTGGCTATGTTCGATATATATGTATATATATATGTATTTGTATATTTATTATTATCTCAAGATTATTTCTATTACTATAAAAAAGATGGCGGATCATTTTGTAAAATTCGATTAAGCATTGGAAGGTGGAGAAAATTATCAGGATATAAGTAAGCCATGTGTAATATTGTTTTTTAGGTTTACACTAAATAGTGAATTGACAATAAAGAAACCAGGGAAACGGATTGTTTCTTGCGTTATTGGAAATAAAAGACCGAATTTGATACGTATATGCGTTTCTAATTTTTCATTTATGTGCCTATAAGAAACTAATTATCACTCAGTCAGCCGTATTGGGGCGGCTTAGAATACTCGCCCCAATCCCATGCTGGCAGAACAGGGTGTCGTAAGAGGCGACAGAGGCCAGCCTGCTTGGTGGGGTAGGGCTTCGCGTCAGGATTATATCATGAATATTATTATTAAGTCATGAATGTTATTACTAGTATTATTATCTTTCCGTGAAGCCTGCCTGGCTAGCTACCACTCTCCTGCTTGAGTCAGCCGCCAAACGTCTCGTCGTGTTTTGGCTGGGAGCTCGAGAGGCAGTACATTCTTTCTAATTTTCTTTTCATTTCCTGGCTGGCAACGCACCAGTGATACCTTTGGTCTTGCTGATGTCCATGGGCGACGGTGACCACTTACCATCAGGTGGTTCGTCTGCTCTTCTGAGGGAAATCTTCACATCTGCGAATTTTGCATAATGTTTTCAAAGATGTGAGAAATTTGTCGATCCACAATTGATGCCTCTGACCTTTGTCTCTCACGAGACCTCAGCCTAACACTCGGAAAGATTTTCCGACGGAAAGCTATAGCTTATTATGAGAGATTTATTTTATATTTTTACTTTATTTCTTATAAGACAATCTAATTACAGTGTTCATAAAGTCGTTTGCCAAAGTAGCAAAGTTTTCGTGACGCGTCGCGTCGTGACGCGATCATGTCGTCAACTTTACCCTACCGTATAAACGTAGCTTAAGTTGCGCAATTGTTTGCAAGGAAACATGGAAACAATAGTTGGGAAAACTGCTCGAGTTTCTTATGCCCTGCTGGTAGTACGCGTGTGTTTGCTTGTTTGCGTGTGCTAGTTTAAAAACTAGATGGGGGTGCGATGAATGAGCCCTGATGGTTCCGCAGATTGCACAACAATAAATACAACTGTACTTTTAAATGTTTTTTTTAAGTCAATAGCCTTACTATAAGACGTGCCAACTGCTGCTATGTGTACCGTCCTTAACACCAAAGGTATCACTGAAGCTTGCGTTATCATGACGGAAGCAGGGATCCTTATTTATAACTGACCCTTCGACACTGCACCCCAAACGTATTGGATACATTTTACAATGGATAGTAGATAAAGAACCCTGCCACTATCCACGAATACCATCGGGCTTACAGCTCCTTGTACCGAAAATAATTTAAGGACGTATATCGTTCCACTTTGTTTGTTCAAAAGAATTACATTGGGCGGACTTAATGCCATGTGTCATTTTTTACCAGTCAAACCTGAGTCATGCAGAAAAGTTATGGTAGGTGTAAACAAAATAAATATCTATACTAGACTACATACTATATATATATATATATAGTATTTATACATTAAATAGTTATGTATAACTTACATGTGTCGGTTGATTGTCATTGGATCCAAACCCAAACACAAAGATGTCTAGGCCATTTACTCGTTACTCCACGAGCATCAATGTGACAGTTTTTATAATTTTTATAACGCTTTTTATAATGTTCTTCAATTTTACTTCACATAGTTCAATATGGAGGTGAAGATCCTTACCACCCTGTAAGGGTACCGTCGGCGGCCTGTATAATATAGAGATCAGTTACAATATAATATATTATTTTTATCAGTAACCTTCATTAGGAGGTTCTGATGCTACTCCTTCGTAGGTACAATAAGTAGTAGTATATATTGGCAAGAAATATTATTTTATAAGCTTTACATTAGCTTGACTTGTATGTATCTATCTATGTATGTATTAATGTAGCGGAATCTTTGAATGACATTTTCATCAATTTAAAAATGTCCAAATCGTTTAAAATTTTGCATAGGTACGTATAGAGAACCAATGACAATACAATAATTTCATACATAAAGTATGACTTTCTCATTAATCCATCTCAAAAAGAATGTCGTCATAAGTTATAGGTTATATTACGGCTGAAAAGTGACACATTGTAAACATTATCGGGTATATATATATATATATATATATATATATATAGATCATGCAGTTATTTACATGGAATCACGCCTCTTTGCTGCTGGACAGGCATAGGTAGCTATCGGCCGTGTTAAATCAACAATCAATGTGCTTTCAACAATTGATATCCGGACCTCACGTTTTTTCATATTAAAGCTAACTTTTTTGTTAGTTACTTTATCTTATTTTGAATATGTTCACAAAGTTATAGTATACAGAATTAAAGGAAATTCCCTCTCTCTTATTTTTCTCTTGATCACAAACTGTATATTTTAATATTATTTTAAATTTTTAGTTCATTCGCCACGAAAGCGTATTTCTTTAGTTTTTTTTGAACTGTAATTTATTTTTTATTATTTAGTTCATATTTCTACGAAAGCGTGTTTTTAGTTTTTTTAACTATATTTTTAGATTGAATCCACATCCACAGAGCCTCTGACACCACAGAGCCCATTACGAGAATTGTAAGACGAGTCATCATTAAGAAGGCGTGGTAATAACTGTATTGTATGAATGAATGAATGTTTATTGTGGTTACATAAATATAAGGTCTTATTCTGTTAGGCATATCACAATTTCTTAGGATTTGCCATGCAATTTTTTGATTAGGAGTAATAATATTGTATAGGAGTAACAATATAATGTAAGATTGTGTTTGACGTTTAGGTACGTCACGGATTTTCAAACTATTTTTATTTGTAGAGTAACCTTAAGTAACGTTTAAATGTACATATAAATTAAGTGTTGTTCCCTGGGGCTTCATTTTTTGTTTAAAACATTAGATATCCTTAGAAACGATGACGAAGTGCCACTTTATTGATGTCATTTATTACCCATTATATGGTGTATAATATACTCGTATATTCCAATTTGTAAAATTGAAACAAAAATGGAATTTCATCGAGTTACATCGAAATTAAAACCTCAATCGATACGAATTTTGCATCTGTTTCAGATTCGCTCTTGACAACTGTCAACGGAACACAAACCACGATTCCCTACCTCTGTCAATAATTGTCACAAGCTCTGCTGTGAACACTATAATTGTGTTTTTTTAATATATCTAACCAATCTGAAACAGGACATGAGTCAGTCGGTTTCGTAACTTGTACTTCCAAAGCAAACTTGTTGTAAGCGTACAAAGAAAAAAGCAGTATTCGTATTAGGTTCAGTATATAGTATGTAATATCCGTAACAAGTAGCTAACTTATTAGTATGACCGTTGGCCTTGTGTATGCTTTTAATTTAAAATTACCTATCCTCGGTTTGGTGGAAGAAAATAGAGTGAGGATATCTGATTGTTCCATACAAATCTCAAAGGTGTGTTATCTCAGTTATACCCCTCACGTGTTTAAAAACAGATGGGACCCCAGCAGGGTGACAATAATGAACGTCCTTATAGACATGCGACTATTCATGCTTCTCTCCAATTAATCATTAGAATCCGTGTAATTCAGTCTTCCTCATAGTTGCCAATAAAACCTACCAGTATAGGAGGATTATAGGGAACGTTAATCAAACAAGGTAACTATGTTTTCCTGATATTATAAACTATAGTTAATCTACGTAATTATTACTCTACGACCACATGCCGTATATGAAAAACAATAATAAAATATAAATATCTACTTCATAAAATAATCGCATAATAATATTTGAAATAAATATTTAATGTAGTTGTCGAATAGAATAACCAGGTATAAGAAATAACGAAAAGTTCACAACTCAGCCTATTGTCGTGTAGAAACGTCACTGGTATTCAGGGCGAACACTTAACCGCTTAGTTCACGCCAGTCTCGTGTAACACTACAGTAAACTAAATCAAAAATAATTATTGAAAACAAGCGCCAAACATTTTCGTACAAGTTTATTATAAAAAATATTCTGGTATGAATTTTAAACCTTACTAGTAAAATCGCAGTACAATTTGAATGAGAATTTGAAAACTCATGGTCTTCGACCGATGAAATGTTTTTTTACGCCTCCAAACAAACTAAACAAAACAGTGTTTTAAAACGTTGATACAGTTTTAAAATTTTAATAATTTGCCTTAAGTTTATGTACAAATAGCTGGGGAACCCTTCTAAGCTTGCTATTTGCGTGTGTGTGAAGTTTATCTGTTTAAACAGAAAGGCGTTAGGCGGATGTTGGTCGTGACGTCCTCTTCAACTGTTAGGTGTGTGTGTGTGTGTGTGTGTGTGTGTGTGTGAGGTAACATACATAGCACTTAAATTAATAATATTAAAACTATAACGGAACAACACACTCGCGCTCGCGCGCTGTGTTTCCCAGTGTGTATACGAGTAATATACATATAACTAAATGAATATAAGATTTTGTGAAAATTTTGTGATATCCCTTATTTTATCTTCGCTTCTTATTTTGCTTCTTAAGCTTTAATCTTTACTTCGCGAACAGTAACTGTACTCGAAACATTTATTACTCCTTATTAGTCCTGATTACATCAGGAGTTTTAGAAATTTTTCATCTGTACCCCATATATGTATTTATTTAGAAGTAGAACAATCCATCTACCTATAAAAGTCACAGTAAAATCCGTGCTGGAATTTTTGAGATTGTTGCAATCGGGACCAACTTAATTTCATATAATGTAGTAAGAGTCCACAGGGAATTTTTAGCTTCCCAAAACAATTTTTATGTTTAAGCGTTACTGCCCTCACCAAATACTTGGGATCCTCTATGAGTCGTTTAGTTAATTTAATCTCATTCATACCTCATTAATATTCATACCTAACCCACCTTCGGTTCGCCGATAATGTAGCCCTCATGGCTGAGACCTTGAAAGACCTGAACACAATGCTCGAAGATCTCAGTAATGTTTCTCAAAGAATGGGTCTTAAGATGAATATGGACAAGACAAAAATCATGTCGAATGGCCATACTGTACCCACTCCAAACTTGGGAACATTACACTCGAAGTTGTTGACCGTTACGTTCACCTAGGACAGACAGTCCATTTAGGTAAGTCCAACTTCGAGAAAGAGATCTCTCGCCGTATCCAGCTCGGATGGGCAGCGTTCGGGAAATTACGGAAAACCGCGGGTATCCACTGGCTGAGGGCAGCACAGGACCGATTGTCGTGGAGATCCTTGGGGGGTCTATGCCCACCAGTGGGCGTTGTCCGGCTGAGACGAAGATGATGAATGTCATTCATGAAGGGTTTTTCTAATATATTGTATGTCTTATTACAAACATATATAAAATACTTCCCATTGTAATAGCTACCAAAAAACACTCAACATTTTACTTATTAATCTATAAGTACATATAATAAAATTCTAACTGATCGCTGTCTGTACATGAAGGATATATGAGAAAAATTAAAATTAGGGACCTTTATGAACGCAATAGAAGCCAAAACAATAGATGTTATAATATTAGTGTTTTTCTGTGTGCTTGTGCGCGCTAACATCAGGAACGGCTATCCGATTTCCTTATAGTTTTCACTAATGTATTGCAGTAAATGTCACCTAAGCGTTACTTGTTATTTTTATATCTATCTATCTATAACAATAATAAAAAATATAGTAAATAATAAAAATGAAAGTGAGACAGATGATAACTTGTTATAGGCAAATAGGCGGCAATTCATTCAATTTGCAAATTTAAATATTATTTATTTAACCTTACGTGGCCTCATTGTACATTATCGTGGAAAAAACTATACAGGTACTCACACACGGTAAAACCGGTCTTTTAGCATTCGTCAAAAATTTGACTAGATTTAATAATGTAGGTCGCGTCTAGAGGAATAATTGCATAGTATCAAACAAAGTCAGTCTTTCTTAAACGTTTCTTAATCTCAAAAACCACAGTACGGATTTTCATGTGGTTTTTACGTTTGCCAATAGATACAATGATTCACCAAGGTTTTAGTGTGTGGGGTAAATTTAGACATATTTATAAAAAGCAATTACGATTCGGGTGTGGTTATTAATTTTGATTGAATTTATCTATGTGAAACGACAGCCGGTTATTAATCAAATATAGGCTGGTGAATAAATAATCTGTGAACATGGTTATGTTGAGGTGACGAAATACAATGTGTTGCTTGGATTCTTTGAACCAGAGAGCTTAGAACCTAAGCGAGATTGACAATCTTAAGTTATCGACAAATTTAGGAACTTTATGGTCAGAAGTTGCACACTTATTCTGTAATTTCACAGATCAAATTGACGAAATTAAATTTGTGATTTTAAGTGATGTAACTCATTTGATAGTAATAAACGATTTGAACATAATCAGTGGTAATTATTATTATTGTATTTGACCACGCGTAATTAACCGTGATACTTATTATAATGATCTTTGGAATATTCTTGAGTTTGGGGTTCTTTAATTACTGGGTCAGGACAAGATGATTCTGCCAGGAAGTTCATATCAGGACCTTCGACGAAAAAGCACTGGTGCATGCTAGTCCATTCCAATATAGAATATGTAGAATTCATAAACTTTTAATGTTAGTGACACATGCGAAAATGGTGGAAAATCACAGATTTATTGATTTTTTTTCACATACAGCATTCAGTATTCACAGCTGTCTCGATGTACCTATTGGATTGGATTTTCACTAAAAATTAAAGCCGAGGTTTTAACAAAAAAATAAGAAACGCTCAGTAAGGTCCGTTTTACATTAATTACTATATATACCTACCGAATCACGTCAAGTTTTTTTTTTTCACCGCCCTGCCGATACAAGAGGCGATACAAAATGGAACTCTTTAAGAATCATTCACGTATCTGTCTATCTGCCCGTCTGTAATAGACGAATTTCTACGAACTTACTGGACCAAATAGTTGAAACTTGTAGGTCAATTTAATGGGAATTAAGAAAAAACAAATGAAAGAGTTCGTTTTCAGGGATTTTTATGGTTATTAATATTAAATAAAAATTCACTAAAATTGACAATTTAGATTCAAACAGTGATCTTAAGGACATCGTTGGTGTTTGCTACCCTCTATGCCGTCCCGTTCAATAGGGAGGGTAGCTACGTGAGCAAGGAAGATACTTTACCTGCCTGGGTAACCACTATGTTGCTATTAACGTACAATATAATTACTGTTACCGAATCAGTTAAAAAGTACGTTCTCTATTCCTTAGTCGGAAATGCATATCGATCTATTAATTATTATTTAGTTGCCGGATTTAAAGAAAAATGCCTATATTATGCCATTAATATGTTGATTTTCCTCGCCTTACGTTCAACACAAACAGTTCAAACAGGGTCAATACACAAGAGACCAGGGCTTCCCCGTGACTCTGTTGAGATGGTCTCGTCATGTTAGGAAGATTTTCCTATCCTTTATGACGCATCGAATGTTGTTAGTGACAACGTAAGCAAGTAAATCTTCGAAGTGAATTTTGTAATATGTCTTATCGATTCTTATCGATGTCTGTTACAGACGGTATAGTTTTGCTTCCTGTTAATAGGGAAACTCTCACGTTATTGAAAGCTAGTACAAACTAGAGATGTACGGATATGAAATTTCGGATCTGGATATGGATACAGATATATGAATAATAAATTCCCGGTTTCGATTACGATTACGGATGTAAAATTATTTCGGATTATCCGTTGTTTCGGATAATTTAGGTTACGAATAAATTTTTATTTCGAATATCCAATAGTTTCTGTTACGGTTAACGAGCTCCATACCATCCCTGGTACAAACACATCTAGTTGCATATGGTCATGGATCGTAATTTAAATTTGAAGACTTAAATGAAATAGTACGTTACAGTCACCATTTCGATCTGTTATTAAATTTTTTATATTAAATAATTTAATGCTTTATAACAATCCACCTGACGGTAACAAATGATGAAGTCAAGATGATCATAGCACTGACTTATAATAACAGCCTATTCCCTCGGATATATTAAACTAGGTACTTACTCTAACGTGATTATTATTTACAGAAATTATTCGATATATACCATTTAGAAATATGGATATACTTTATATTATATTAGCAAGCTCTATCGCTTCGCTTTGGGAAATGACTGTCTATGCTATTACGATTATTTATTTATTTTCAACGTAAGAAGTGATGAATTTGACTACGAAATCATTTAATTTCATAGGGATTTACATAGCCTATTTAACCAAGTTAGCGATGGAATTCCCATTATAGTTCTCTAGGTGCATGTCTATGTTATTAAAGGTAAAACTGTAAAACTTTAAAGTTTCTAATTTTCGTTTTGGCGCACATTAAATAATCAGTAAATAAGGATAAATAGCGTATAAATGTATAGAGAAATTATATAAATCATTTGAGTCGAAGACTTCAAGGACAGTATCGTAAGCACATCCCGAACGATACAAAAAGGCATCCGAGCGTCGTATTTTGTAACCACATAAAATATCTCCACGGTTCAAAATGTTCAGACAGAAAATTTATTACCGACTCGAGTCGTGCAAACAACAACACTTTGTGTACAGTCCTCAACACACAACCGGCTGTGAAAACACAAGCACGCACACCAACGCACGGTACACACAAAACAAACCAGGAAACGTCTAGCGAAAAACAAACAGGGGTCTTTTGTGTTGTGTAAACAATTGGCTCGCCGTATGCAACAGGCGTGACGTCAACTAAAAAAAAACAAAGCTACAGGTTACCTTCGTTAGATGGCACTGATTAGGACATTTGTGAATACTCATGAGGTAGTTTTATGGGTTGCTAATAGATGGCAGTTTTACACATTCATAATGAGAGAAAATTATTTTCACAAAATCATATCGATTTCTTAGTTTTCGACCATTATGAAAGTAACAGCGTGACAAACTATTAAGTAATTTAGTTATTTATCCTAATTCATTCAATCATTAATTCATTTAACGCAGTGAAAGCGTACTGGGCCAATAACCTGTTAACAAACTTGGTTTTTAAAATAAAAGCAAAAATAAACTTTTATTTTAATTTTATAATTTTATGCAATATATACTCATACTTAATATACTTATCTATATAATTATATTCTTAAAAATATAAGAGCAATGAAAATAAGTACAAAAACTAAATTTATAACCCATAGATACTGTTTCATTAAAATAGAATAAACACCAACAATATTTAATTTTTTTTAGTTTACAATGGTTCTGATGCGAAAAATACTATATAAACGATTTATGGCTTTAAATTGGTCCAAATTTGTTTTATATTTACAGGTGTCTATTACACCCTTATGTATTCGTTCTATTTTAGTTATGAATATACGAATTGCGACTTTTTACTGATTAGAAAATTAGCAATCGGAAATAGATTGTATTGTACCTAATCTTATCAAGGTTATCTATGAAAATTTACTGCTCATGTACCTTTTACATTTCAACGAAGACCTGCAGTAAAACTTAAGCATCGAGAAAACTGAAATACCTCATTTGAAATGATTCTAATCTTCATTGTCCTTGTCGAAAAACCAGCATAACATTGTTTCAAGCAATGTATCGTACTTACTAGGGTGAAATTTGTAATGGTTCCAGCATAACTTTCTACAGTTTCGTTGTAATATAACTAGATGGCGTTGTTTGATTTTAAACATGGCGGTATAGTGATTTTAACTACTATCATTTGATTGAAAAAAAGTGATATAGCTAATTATTTCGGAAATTGTTAAGGACAGCGGTATACAATTGTGTTTCTATGTGTTTTCTCCACTTACATATGCGTAATTATTTTAGGGGGAAAATGATTATTATACAAATGGCTGGCAAACATGTAGGTGGATCATCTTCCATAAACCTCCATAAATATCTGCACACCAGGAGCGTCACAGACACATTGCCGGCCAAAAAGGAAGCGATAAGTTTAATTGCAGCGCTGCGACTGTATAACGTTAGTAAATATTTAATAGGTGATAAAAATCTCCACGGGATTAAATTGGGTAGCGCCGAGTACCTATAGTTACCTCTAAAAGAAACCTATGGTTAGTTCGTTCTACAGCAGGGTACACCACGAGCAGGGCTGGCGTGAATTATGGAGCGTGGGAGAAGTCCTTCGCTTCAAAATTGGAGAATTAAGTCTAATAAACTGTAGAACAAGATAGACACGATTGACACGAGAGACGTGAACTAACTAAATCAAAGTTATCCGTTTATCACATCCAACACAATATTAAAAGATCTATGGATCGCAGCTATTTAAGTTTATAAGGGGCGGAGTGTGTATAGTCATTTGTAAATTTAAATAACATTAGAGGCATATTTATATGTGCCTATAATGTCAGGCATGTGTGTATAGAAGAGCTAGAAGCTGGCCAGTCTAGCCACCTGCAGCTATCAAACAATAACAATAGGTATAAAGTTACGATTGTTTTGAGTTGCCACTTGTTTGGCATAACTCGGTGTACGTTTTGGGCGATCGGATGACAGCAACGCGAAAAGGCGTTGCTCCATAAAAACATTGGTAACCTACACGGTTTTTTGTCGTTTGGTAAATTAGAGGCAATGGGACGTTATCATAACTCGAATTAGTTCTACTACTAGGCTTGGCTCTTCTTTATTTAAACGGTAGCGGCGATCAAGTGGGAATTTTTAGTATTCTCACTTCTCCGAAAACATTTTGGGAAGTACCCGGAAGTATGCTCAACGTGCATTTGCGGATGCCGCTCATGAAATTGGCTAAAAGTAACTACCAGCTACGTGCAACAGGTAACATACCTTTTACAACTGTGGAGGTCTTGAGATCTATGTACATCATCACACTGCCCCAATACGAGTGGTTACGTTTCGGTCGGCAATGCGTTGGTAACCGTAATGGATATCCATTGACTGCGATGACCACTTACCATAGTGTTGATGGTCGTTTGCTGGTTATTATTCTATAATATAATAACAAGACATCAAATCCGAGTTACACGTTTCATGTCGGGAGAAGGGTTCCGGGTTCGATTCCATACCCCGACAGATATTGTTAGGTAAATTTTTGTTTTTACTTTTTGTAATCGGCGGCGGCTGATCTTGCGATTCAATTGTTCTAAGATGAATAGAATAATGATTTTAGTATTTACTTTTCATTTTGTTCTATTACTGCAATTAATGTCCCATAAACAATACATGAAAGAAAATATGTTTATTTAAGATATCTTAATTGGTATATCCGTGCTGCCTTCGATATTGAGATTTATAGTGCAGGAGAATAAGTGTATGGGCGTTAATTTTTATTTACATCTAGCAAAGTACCCTCGTTTCGCTTCGGGAAAAGTACACCTTACATTATATTAAATTAACTTATAACTTTTTTATTTGTGGGCGGATTGCAATGAAACAAACTTTAAGTATTAAGTGACGTTTACTGCAATACATTAGTGAAAACTATAACGAAATCGGTTCAGCCGTTTCTGAGAGTAGCGGGAACAAACGCACAGACAAACAGTCAAAAATTCTAAAAACTTGTTTTGCGTTCTATTTTTTTATGTTAATAGCAGACAAACGAGCAGACAAGCCACCTGATGGTAAGTGGTCACCGTCGCCCATGGACATCAGCAAGACCAAAGGTATCACCTATGCGTTGTCGGCTAGGAAATGAGAAGAAAGTAGAAAAGAAAGAGAGTAATGGCTCTCAAGCCCCCAGCCGGAACACGACGAATCGTTTGGCGGCTGATTCAAGCGGGATGGTGGTAGCTAGCCAGGCAGGCTTCACGGAGAGATAATAATATCAGTAATGATAATAAAGACTTAATAATAATACTGATAATATAATCCTTACGCGAAGCTCTACCACCAAACAGGCCGGCTACTGTCGCCTCTTACGACACCCTGTTCTGTTAGCATGGGATTGGGGGGAGTTTTCTAGGCCGCCCCAATACGGCACAAAATTGCCTTAATAACGGTCCGTAATAATGTTTTTTCTCATCTATCATTCATATACAGAAAGCGATCAGTTACAATTTTATTATTAGTATAGATTTATATATATTAATACAACAAATTCCAACCTGGTATAAAATAGAGATGCTACGAATATGAAATTTCGGATCTGGCTGTGGATACGGATATATGAATACTATTTTACTGATTTCGGTTACGGTTACGGAATATGAAATTATTTCTGACTATCCGATTGTTTCGGATAATGTCGGTTACGGATATTAGATGATTTACGATTTGGAAAAAAAATAATGTATTTACAAGGTAACAGTTTGACTTTATTTCTAGTTATTATGTTAAATTATAATCATAGAAAAAAAAGGCTTAAAATTAAATAATGAAAACTGTCTCAAATGAGAACAACGCAGCTAGTGTATCGGCTCGAACGGAAAAACTCTGTCACAACGTATTTTATTTAGATTGCCGCTATTTACCACCGCTAAATTATCCGAAACTTTTTTATCAGATTCGGTTACGGTTAAGGAGCTCCATAATATGCCCGGTCGAGTTTATTTAATCTTGTACCTTCAAACCCATGGTGTTCTATAGAAAAGTTTTATTTATATTATAACAAGCGTATTCGGAAATAATTCACGATAAATAATGTTTATTTAATCATACAACCATAACTGTATCGCAAGCAACCGAATACCACGGCAAAATATTTTTTATTCCTTATTAGAATATGATCGATTTTTCAAAAGCATTAGACACCATTACGAATACATGTAAAATGTTCCATAACTAACCAACTTCAACCTATGGCTACTGGTAGTCAAGTTTATTATTGTTTTTCTGTTCTGTTACAGATTGTATTCAAAACATCAAGACTCATATCGCTTCAGTCTTTTCAAGAGTACGACGGTGTACCACAGGGCGCGCTATACGCCCCTGACTTTATAAACACTCTTCAATCGTTTGATTGTGCTGTGTATGAACTGATACATAATTTGTGATATCTGGATGTGTCTCCAACGGGATGAGGATGATCCTGACAAAATAGATGAAACGGTAAGGTTTAAAACTTATTTTGTTACAATTTTATACCATTAATATATTATGTCTATACCATATGCCTGATACAATCTAAATCCTCATCATCTTCTTTACGTCGATACGCCCTCGCTTCGCTTCAGGATGTAGAATCCTGTTTTTTTCATAAATAGTAACCGCCTCCTAACGAAATGTAAATTACTTTATTCAAGCGTTTTATATTTTTTTAACATCACTATTCACGAAACGTATTTGTGAATTTGAATTATTATTAACAAAACTAGTTTTCAGTGTTTAATGTTAAGACATACAGACAGACATTGTTTTATACTATGTAGTTGTTATAATCAGTAAACTATTATATCTTTAGCAACTATCACACCACAATGTACTCGTAACAATAAAGCCTTTTGTTCGACAATAAGGTTTACTTCTGTTCAACTATCAATTATTTTTTAGCTATAAAGGTTATGACATAATTAATAATAATAAATTCTTGTTTAAAGTATCAATGACCCATTTTAAAATTGTACAAATAATAATAACAAACAATCCTTCATAATTAAAGAAGTGACTTGGTATTTAAATTATGAAATTAATTTTCTAGTAGGCATGTCTTAAAACTACTTGTTTATATGTAGAGTACCTATTTTTAAATTATATAATTTTCACCCACCGACGGATACATTATTTGTTATTTTGCAAGAATATTAACTACCAATACAAAACAAAAATTTCGTGCCTGTTACATACACACACTAAGTTACCTACGTACACGAAGTTCATCAATTTATATTCACTAACATAAAAGTGGTTTAACGGTCACATGACAGCTGTTGCCAGTATCCTTTTTTTTAATTAAAATTAAACATAACGTAACGTTCACACACATCCCCTCGCATGAGGATTCATTGTGTTGCGGGTGGCATGGATGTACACAAATATGACATCACAATCACCAATGACCGAAGAGCATATATTCAACTGTCAAATATTGGCACCGGCCGCGAATCGAACCTGGGACTAACTTACCTATGATTACCAACTCGGCTACGGTAGCTTTAAGTTAAAAACTTATTTGACTTGTTATTTCATTTTTTTAGTGTTTACTTACAATATTCATAATGTCGCAACGCTATTTCATTCAAACTGAAGTTATTCAACATGTCATGTGATAACTGTTATTTGTGAACATGATGGAAGTGATTGTTTTAATAAATCAGATTGTAACATCAGAGCTTTCAGAAATGCGTAACGTTTATAGTGAAAAGGAAAAAAAATATAACCTTTTCATAACTCTCGTGAAAGTAATGATTATAGTCACTGTTGAAGAAGCGATGAATAAGCAAATTGTCGTGGCGTGATCTTGCAAAAATATTGAAAAATATTTTTTGAAATTAACGAGTGCTGGGTTTCATTCAGTCCTTTATGTATTTATGGAAGAAGCGAACCGTAATGTAGTCCACCTCGCGCTAAATGGCCACTGCAGCTCATGGACATTTATGGCCTTCCTCAAATAAAACCACAGAAAATCTACTTGCGTACGCCACACAATGATAGATGTATTTCGTCCCCTAATGTCTGAAATGGAATAATAATAAAAGTACTCACATCCTAACGAACCTGCGTCAGGATTCCTTGTCTTATGTGTGGCATGGACATACACAAATGCGATATAACATATTATTTTTATTCGTCACATACACATCTACCACGGCCGAAAAGCGAAAGCAGGCTCGTCACACGGTATACAGGGTCATCTAATGTTTCAAGGTTAATTGGGACTAGTACTCATAGTCTGAAGAAGGTACACACAATCCGGCTGGTGTCGATTGTATGAGAGCGGCCGAGTTAAGGAAATTGGGCGCAATCGGTACTTAGGCATTCTTGCTTTGGAGCCGTCAAGCCTTTATCTCACCTGTGTGGTTTATCGTTAGGTAACAATCGTTAACTTCGCTTTCAGGCTAACATATTAACAATCCACACGCTCGCAGCGTGACGGGATACGTTTATAGGCGTCCCCTTAAGTTTGAGGGACCCGTGGCCTGTATGGAGCAGCATCATGTTTGAAACTACGAGTACACCATGCCGTCCAATTCTATTGTGTGTTGAGAAATTTAATTAAGATAAAAGTGCTTGGATGTAAATTATTGGGTACATAGTATAAACCAATGTGTTTGTCTGTCTGTCTAAATGCAATAACTTCCAAAATTTGCTGAAAGATTTTCATGTTATTTCTACCTAAAAGTAAAAAAGTGACTTTCGATGGAAGTTTATGTGTAATGGGTAAACATTAAAAAATTATAAAACCCCTGATAGAAATAACAATTATATTAGTTGCGGTTATTAATTATCAAGGTATGAATCGGTTTCTCGAAGCGAACTTATGACGGGTCACTAGATTCATTTGGTTTTGGATGAGCGCTAGTGACAAAATACATATTAGGTAATTGTCATATTTAAGTTTCAAAGATGTGCTGAGAAGTTCTTTCGCCGTTTCTTCTCGTCGATGTTAAACCACCTTTCCGAAACCTAGAAGCAAAAAATTACACACATAAGTGTACCTACTTATAAAATATCTAAATGAGATAATTATTTCAGATTTGAATATCATTTATTATTGAGACACCCTGTAACATTTTATTGTAACGGCGAAAAACATGGCCGAACGAATTGAACCAAATCGTTCCTTGACCATTTTTACGTATCTCACCGATAAAGATACTTGTTTTACGTGTTTTCATCTGTCATTAAATGACTTTGACGTCGCTTAGGTATCTGTTTACATTTGTTACAAAAATATTTAGTTTTATAGTAATTAAGACAACGTACAAATATACTAATATTTGATATGCGAACGGGTCAAAGTTATGTGGTGAAGATAGCGTTTATAAGAACAAATAAAACGAATTTGCCTTTCATTCACTAAATCGTAATTATTCTACCGGAGACCTGGCTTAGCGAAGCTTAGGGATAAATTATTCTAGCGTTTACAAAAACTCCCAGTAACAGTGCCTGAAGCGATTGTTACTTAAGGTTTATTGAGCGTTTTATGAAATTCTCATCTTAATCTCATTTTTACATTACTTGGGAATCGCTCTATTTATTAGTAAAATCCGCATGCGATCTGCAATAGTATTTGAGGTTATTGAGTTCAGGAAAATGCGAAAGGAATAGTCACCAAATAAACCAGCTATCGAAAAATTTCCGATCAACAAATTTTTTGCGCTGCTAGACCGTATTACTTTGGTAAGTGTTAGTTAATTTTGAAATAGACATAGCGTCGACTGGAGCTTTGTTTTTGCAACAGATAAATTAAGGTCAAGAATAATTGCAGAGTAGGTTAAAACAATAACCATGGATTAAGGAATGTTTAACGTCAGATAGGTATTATTTACGAAGAACCAGGATTTGAAACTACGGTGCCTCGCTCTACTTCCAAAGTAACTGCCAACTAGATTTATGGGATATTTTTGAAAAATTTAAATGTAAATTTTTGGTATTCGTTATTTAGGATTAGGTTTTCGGTGTTATTTGGAAACCTAGCACGTGGGTATGTGTGTGATCATTTACTTTATAATAACATGGCAATTAGATGTAGCCGCAGGTCAGTAAACACATAAGAAGTAAAGTAAGTTTTAACGTTGCATGTTTGTCGATACAAAAGATGTAATCAGTACACTAACAACGCACAGGCTCAGTGCGGGAGCATTAACTCAGATATACATAGAAACAAGCATTTGGAGTTTGTTTCCATTGGTTTTGTAATATATATTTAGGTTGTTTTGATGTCGAGTGTCCCTCTGCTGAGCACATTTTTCTTCTAGTTATTGTCGAGATTTGGGACGTTAAGTATAATATTGTAAGGGATCTACTTCTCTTTTTTTTCTCTTATATAAATATTTTGTCTCAATCCTCAGAATAGCTCTGCAGGCACTCTGTTAGAGAACTGTATTTAAATTAATTGCATTTAATTTTTTTATGTTAAATGCGTATTGAAAAATTAAACGTAAAATAATAATAATAAATTGTAAAATGTCACATGCTTCGGTGCAAGAATACATGGCGAGAAAACAGATTATTTCATATTGTTGTTATGGGTAAAATGCGTGTAACATTTAGCAGATTAGAAGAATTCGCAAGGTACCTGATTTCTAAAGCCGATGCTTCTCATCGATATAAACATTTTACTCTTGATTTTAGTAACAAGCTGATCAGTTAAAAAAAGTGTCATAATCGAAGCGTGGTTATGACATGTACGGCAAATATGCCGAAGGACGGTTACCCGTGGAAACAGTTCATAGTCTAATGAAAATATAATTATGGTTGGTAGTGCAAAACATTATCTGTGTAGGTATTATTAGTTTATGATTTCACACTATCTGTAAATATTGAATTATCATCGTATTTACACAATAGGGGACTATCATTATCGCGTTCGCGATATAGTGCGCAAACAAAAACAACACATACATTCACGTACAATAAGCATGTTAATTTATTCATCTGTAAGAAGTTGTGCGGAAAGAGCCATTTCTTTTCCTCGTTTTCATTGTAACGGGTACCCACCGAGATTTTTGTATTTCATATCCAGTATCGATCCAATTCCATAGACCTTAGTCACTGCGAAACCATAGTGTTGAAAAGACACTTTTGACAGGTGAAACTTGACAGCCACTATGACAGTTCAAATTGTCAACTTTCCATCTTGATGTTTTTCTTTCTTAAGTACTATATCACGACGCACGACACTAGCGACATCTTTCGGTACCGAACTCAGCACTACTATTTTCAACTGACGCAAACTAATAAAACGGTTGTGCCGGGGTAAATAAACTAAATTTGATTCTACAGTATTTTTTTTCATAATTTTTTTTTAAATTGAATCAAATGAATTTTTTAATAAGTAAAATGAATTATAGAAATGAAAACATGAATTTTTTGTAAAAGGCACACTTGTGAGATGTTTATTTTTAGAGATATTTAAATTTGTAAATTTATAGCAGTGATGGAAATGACGAAATTAGGACGGGAATGACATTCTTATTTCTGGAAATGACATGACATGTCTGGTAATGTTTTATTAAAAAATTATATAGTACACCTTGCCAAATTAATTCAAATGTTATCTAAGGATGAATAGTTCAGAACTCAGGGTTTCTAAACAAAATATCATTTTAATCAACATAAGCTTTATTTCTTCAATAATAAATAACTCAATATCTCTTTGGTAAAATCAGTAATAGAAATATAATCAAGTCTTATCGATTTCCTTTAATCTCTAAACAATATTAATACTTCTATTCTAAAGCCTTTCACGATTTAAAAAATTGTCATCAGCAATCAATTTACAGAATACCAAAACTCAACACCTATGGAATGAAATAATAGTAAGTACTTGAAATCTTAACTACCTACTTACGCCACATTATTAAATCTTTTGGAACAGCAAAATGTCCAACTCACGAAAACAACATGAAATCATTCTACGAATAGTTTAAATCTTAATATTTAATTATTGTTTTATATGAAAAGAAACCTTTTTATCTGACAAAATTACAATATTTTTTGGCGTACTACAAATAACGTTAATTTTGGGGACGTATTTGATATATTAGTAAGAATATGGCGAGATTTGTATCCTTATGAGAGGTGCTACATATTCAGGGTTTCTTGGGTCTCGAGAACTCGGTCCAGGGTGTTCTTCAACAATTTCACAATAGTTGAGGACTTTTGAAAATCCTAAGTGTTTATCGTGAACACAAATATATTCGTAGTGAAAACAGCTGGCCTTTCTGAATACCATATTAAATAAATCTTCTTTCCATAACACTTGATGAACGTTTAAGGTGCCTTGGAATGGTTTCAGATTCTTGGGAAGTAGAGTTTCTTTGGCTAAGACTTCATCTTCAGTGACATTCATAATGGTAATGTTTTCAACATTCTGCTTTACAATAGCTATAAACTGATCAAATGTACTGACGTCTTGACCAAAAGCCACTAGACTGTCAGCAGTTCGTTTTAGTACTCCTACAATTCCCTCTCGGGGCCCCTTCCCATGTCCAGCTTCACTGTGATTCCAAGTTATTGCCTTAAGCTGTGGAAAATCCCTAGAAAGAGCTGAAACTATGTAGAAGATGTATTTATTGCGATACTGGGAAATTGGAGAATCAGATTGGAAATGAATGGTATCTATAAAAGGATTTATCTCTATAGCAAACTTGATCATCGGAATCAGGTGCGCCCAGATCGCGGCAGCGTCGTGTCTCAGGCACTGGCTCACTGTGCATGCACAGGTAGTTCTAATGACACTATGATGGAAGTCGTAGGTATATATTACCCCAGTATGCAAACAAATTTCTTTACGATTTGGTCCGTAATGAAGACCCTGCACTTCTTTGCCGTATTTGAGCCCAAAATTTTCTGAAAAATCTATATGTATAAATGCTACTGTTACAATTAAATTATTTTTCTTGTGTTTTGTGGTTTTATATTGTACGTTTATAATAAATGCGTGTTTAAAAAAAATTGGTAGCTGGTGATCTAATTTTTCAATAACTTGTAATGGGGTCATTTCAATTTCATTTTTCGTAGTAACATATTGTATTTTCATACCCTTCTTGGTCTTAACAGTTTCTTTGCAACGTACCCACTGATAAAGAGTAAGACTTTGATCATTGGAAAATTCTTTATATGATAAAACATTATCCTTGCATGTAGTACATTCCCTTTTTAAACAAACATCATTATATTGAGAACAACACAAGGATCCTAAAAGCTGTTCAGAATTGGTTTCCTTTATTATATCTGCTTTATGTAGACATAGAGCTGCCAAATGTATATTACTATGAATTATACAGGCACAAGTTTCCCTAAGTGCCTTGTTAGGGAAGGTCACCCAAAATGGGTGATATCTACAAAAAAGGTATAACTTACAGGAATTCCATACTCTAATATAAATTTGTTCTGTAATTGTTTGAATGGTAATATTAACTGTCTTTTTTGTTTTTGAACCTTATTTCGAGTGATGTACTGTTTTTTGCCTGGTACAATTGAGCTGTTTGAATCTTGTTCAAAGAATTCTCTAATAAGTATTGGTAACCTTTGCCTTGTTCGTGTTTCTTGAGCTATTCGCGTGTCTTTATCTTTTTTGAAACCAATTGTAATTTATCGACTGTCATCTTTGTTATTTTATTTTTCACTCTCATTTTCCTTTTTTAAATTTTGTATAATATTTATTAACATTTTACGTCTTTTTGTTGTATGTACTTGATGCGTCTTATTTTTGTAAGCGGTGAATTTAAAGGATCTTCCTTAGCTGTAGTCTTTTGTGTGGTCTTTGTGACCGATATATCTTTGAGGCTGTTATTTTCAATAAGTATCACTTCTGGTAACTTAGTTGTATTGAACTTACTTTTTTATTTTCCCTGTAGCGCTTTGATGCTTCACGCCATTTTTTTCCTTTGCTGCCGTTGATCCCTGGGAGATTTTTCATTAATAGAAATAACTTGTCCCTTTTCTTTCTTCTGCAAATACCTTAGTCTTTCGTTTTCTTTTTCTCTTTCGTACATTTCTGGGTCATTTTTTAGTTCTGCATACCTTTTACGTTTATAGTCTAATAAATTGGCGGTTATTTTCTTGCAAACCTAGAACAATATTTTCTATGGAACAGAAAGGCACAAGTCAGAGACGAGATGCAGTCCACCTTGGACTTGCTGACTTAAACTAAAATTTCATAAAACCACACAAATTAATAAGAAATAAAGATATTAGTCATTACCAGTTATCATGAATCATTTCCGTCTTTAACATTTCACTGGGGATGATCTTACTGGAAATGAGATATTTTGTTTCAAGTCGAGACATGTTCGCAAAATATACCTTCAACGTAACAATAATAACCTCCAAGGCCACATGCAAACGAATACGTAAAAAATTAATAGATAACATATATGTACATATTTGTTACTTACACTTCAATGCGACCTTTTGGTAATGATGTGCATCCGTGACAATCTTCGTGTGGAACTTTTTAACAATATATTTTGTGAGCCAAATCGACTGTGTTCACACGTCCGCTAGTTCAGCAGCCTGTTGGGGAACCGAGGAAGGTGCAGGTGCGGGTCGGCACGTGCTTTGTGCCACAGAATAAGAAAAAAATTCCATGTGACGAGCTTTTACGGAAATTATGAAAATATTGTAACATTTCATGAATAATTTAATTCAGACTTAATATGATAGTTCACTATTAAAAGCTTTAGCACTAATGAATCTTTGTTCTATAGTTATTACAAAGAAATTTTAAAAAACGCTCCTTTATCACTGTTTTTGGTATCATTTTGAGACTAAGTTTTAGATGAGTGATTTGTCAGACGAGATGGAAATGACGTTAGATACGTGTTTTATTAATTTTTTGCAAATATTTAGAGTTCCCGGTTATAAAATTATCGGCGCCTTCAAATATATTATAAAAGAAAACATTTGCACTTGATTAAAATGACTGATAACATTAAATAACGACACAGTGATTAAAAACATTTTTTTACGCGTTTAATTTATTTACCCGCCAAGTTAATCTCATCTTCTACGTTATTTTCGTCCTCTAAGGTGGATGGATGAATAGGATTCCCTGGGTTGCGGGTGGTTTAGACATACTCGAATATGATATTACAAACATTCATGGACCGAGAACAAATATTTTTTATCTGGCATATAAATATCGGCCTTAGCTGAGATCGAATCCAGGATCCCTAGTTTGGTAGTGATCAACAAGCATATAACGATTTCAGCTTATAATTACTATTGAATTTATTTAACTTTAGTATACTGTTAAATTTTACAAGGTTTATTAAAGTGTATCTACGATTGGGGGATCATGATTCCTATGCCCCCACCCCCTCGGACCACTATCTTATATGTTATACTTTATCTACCTAGAGTCAAAGTAATATTTGTACCAGTTAATAAAAAAACATGTTGTTTAGACATATTTATTCAAATGTTTCTACTGAACAGGTCAAAAATTCAGTATAGCTATGGTGGTACCTATGTGCTTCAGTGTGGATGAATTCAAGTCGATAGTGAATAGGCTTTTTTAAGAAGTTTTATCAACTGAAGATTGATCATAACTACCATCAGGAGGAAATTTTTTTTACTGAAAAACGTTTTTTTTAAACGTTTACATACTCATACCCCCGCACTAGGATTCCCTGTGTTGCGGGTGGCATGGACAAACACAAATATGACGTTATAAACACCCACAACCCGAGAACAAACATTTATCTGTCACATAAATGTATGCCCCGGCCGGTAATCGAACCCAGGACCCCACGCTCGGCAGGTAGGGTCACTACCAACTGGGCTATAGGTTCGTATTGTACTGAAGCTACTTATAGTATTAAAAAAAATACGACAGATTATTTTCCATTAGTATCAATATCTTAAGAAATCGAGACCACGGCGTGTCTTTGCGTATTTATAAAATAATCAGTTTGTATCGCGCTCCACGCTTCCAATATTTGTTTTTAATCGATTTTCTTGTTTATAACATCGATGAAAACTCCCCACTCGGATTTGTTTGTATTCGTAACCACAACCCGTACCCAATGTACGTTCCATGCATTGTTATCAAAAACATTTGTAATATAAAATGTTTTGTATTGAAGATGCTTGTACCTTTTGATGTAAATTTCTTCAAAAAAGGTGTAAAGAATTTTCTTGCCAGTGTTACATTGACAACTCCTTTAGTGTCAGCAATGTCTATAAGACACCGTGTTAGCTTACCATTTGATGATCTGTCTGTTACTTCGTCTGTCTCTCAGGATTTATTAATCATGATTAGGTCTAATTTGATTACCCTGTAACCCTTTGATGATTGTATTTGACGAACGAGAAATTCCAGGTTCAATGTCCTCAGCAATAGATATCTGACCCGTGACATATAATTGTCAATTATGTTGGTTGTTTGTGACGAAATTTGTGTACATATTTTATGTCGATTACCAGTGGACGACTATAAAAATCACGAGATGGTATATGGTCATCACCGCCCGTAGACATCAATAACCACAGGGCTTTTACCTACGATTTTACCGACGCGTTGCCGATCACGAAGGCAGTGTTAAGCTGGTCAAGTAGGTCTATAAAACTCATCTCTCTGCATCGCATGAGTTAAACGTGGGTACAGAGCAAAGCTACTTCCAAAAGGAGACATCTAATTCAACAGAGCATTCAACAGAGCATAGCAGGGAAGGTCGGCTTAGACTTAAGATGAAAGGAGACCGCCTCACAGGGGCGTGCGCTCCTTGTAGGCAGAAATGCAGTGCTTTACTTTCCATTCACAGATATTTTAATAAAACGTTCATACGTTTTAGATGACTTTAATTAATAGTAAATAAATGAATAAACAAAATATAATAACTTAAAAACGCCTAATATTTTATAAATAGCACTATTTGCAAGCCCACAAACATTATGTTTGCCAGGCGTTTGGCGATAAGCAAGCGACGCTGCAAAATAATGTACCTAATCAACCAAGTCATGCCGTCGCGTCCCGCAGGACATTTGTTCGCATGTGTGTAGTAATTTTGGTGTCCGTGCATAGTTCGCAAACGCACACACCCATGAATATAGAAAGCGTGATTCCAGCGGCAGGCTACGGAAGTTCGGCAGTTGTCGGGAGTAATGGAAAATGTTCGTTGCCTATAATCCGAGTAAAAATAATAGACGGAAATCTAATAAATCACGTATGCACATTGTTTAGTAAGATTTTATTTGTTTAAATAGCAGAAATGTTTTGTGTTTCGCGGGGGCCATTTTGCTTTTTTCATGTGATAAGCATTGTTTACTATTTTGTTTCCGCCAGTATATTTATAGTTTTCTTAAAAGATTTTTCATTTTAACATTTGAAAGTGTGGACGTTTAACAGTTTATTACTGAGTTTCTATAATAATTGTAGTGATTTGCTTATACTAGTGCGTTTGTAGATTTTTTTAAATATTATTTGATTGTGAGGTTTGTCTTGAAAAGGTGTTTTTATTAAAAATTAAAAATAACATCTCAGACTTGTTCTGTTGGCATGGTTTCCGACTAAGAGATATGTCGCGTGGCTGTGGCTATGCTAAAAATCTATAAAAGAAAAAGTTTTTGTGACCAAGTACTCCGCCGCATACCCAGTGTCATAATTCTGTGCACGCCGCTGCAGCCTCACTTAATGTAAAATAAAATGTGTTACACCTAAGTAAATAAATTTGTTATTTCTTTTTCAGAGACCAATGGTGCAACTATCTCTACTGGTAAGTAATAAAAGCAAATAATAAATTACAATGAGGTAAATAATACTGGTACTTCGCTTCTTTTTCGGTCGGCAGAGCGTCGGTGATGCTATTGGTATTACTGATGTCCATGGGCGAGGGGTGACCACTTACCATCAGGTGGGTCGTCGGTTCATTTGTCGACTAATTATATAAAAAAGCACTCTGAACAAAAAATACAAATTGTAAAGCAATAATACCATGTATGGCGGGTGGGAATAATACGCAATAAAATAGGTAGGTACCTCTGATATCAAATTTGTGTGATCTATGTATACCATGAGCAGATTGGTTTGGACTCATATCAATACGCCTTACACCCCAAACGTATGAAGATAAAAATTCCAGGTTAATGCTACATAATAGCCGTACTTATTAGTTCATTTTTATAAGTCGTAATTTTTTAGGTACTATAAGTTACTTCCTGATTTTAATTCCACTTGTCAGCGGCAATGAATAAGATGAAGAATTAATGTTATTTGATTGTGACATTCACGTTTAATATTTACTGCATGTTGATATTAAGACTTTTTATTCTCAGCAAACAATATTCAACCGCATTTCAGGGGATAAGTAGCATTTGGTAGGTTTTGAAGTTAAATCAAACATGATCAACAACTGACTGTATTGTTTAATTTTTAGAGTTCTTTTTAGATCAATACATCGGACAAAGGTCAGATTTATTACGAGAACTAAGCAGCTTTTGCAGAAGAGTTGATCCTTTCCACAAATATGTAAACAGAGTACAGACTCAAGCGGCCTTTTATAACTAAACGACAATTTGATAAATATTGACGAAATATATTGGCCTTGGCAAACATTTTAAAATTTCTCCTTTTTAAATTTACTTTAAAGATTTAACGATTTATATTTTTAAAACTGAAAGGGCGCTGCATATGTAATTTAAAATTGTGTTGAAAATTATTGTTTAAATAAGTGTTAAGATTAATTTTAGACTTTTTGTCTGTACAAATGTATATTGGCCTATCTATTTGATTGATTAATACAGAATTACGAATAATTCAATGACCAGAAACAAGAAAGTAAGAAGTTAAGAAGTACATATATGTAACTAGTGACCCGACCCGATTTCGTTCGCGTTCAACAATCAACTATTATATTAATATGACACATGACACAATACACATGACATGACACATGACGCCTATGTTCACTCGGAATAACGTACCATTCAAATGGTAAAAGATTTTTTCTAAAAGGCGCCGCGGTTCCGAGGATCACTTTTCGCATACACACGAACTCTCAAATTTCGCACTCTCTCTTTATAATATTAGTATAGATTTCTTACTATTTATATGTGACTAGTTCTCATTTCACTTCGAGAAACATGACTCTCGTTTTTATGAGGCGTTATATATTTATTATTAACCTCGTAAGCCTAAACCTTCTTTGTGAATCGTTTTATCTATGATGTGCAGCGCTTATTGACTTTAATTCGATCAGACATACACATACACATACAGAGATTCTGTTTTATGGTATGTAAGAAGTGTTACCTTCCAACATTACACAGCCTTATTGAAGAGAAGGTGGTGGCATTTTAATCAAGCATTGATTGATACAAGTAAAAATAATATCTTGAAAGTGAATATACATAAGATTTATTTAGGACAGTTTCTGAAATACCACTTCCGCTTTCCCGAACAAAAAGTTAGCTTTGATATCAAAATAATACTTATTTATTTGAAATAACTTCATTACTTAGTTATTTGAACAGGAATAAGGATGATAGGACAAATATGATAATTTAAGTGGCACTTTTTTATTTGTTATAGCGATCTGAGATGGTGTTCTGATTTGAAAACCGTTAGTCTTCTGCATAAATGACAAGGGTTAAAGAATTGTAAGCATCTGTAGATATATTTTCTAAGTTATGAGTGTTAGTTATTTAACGTTTGCTTCAGTTCAGTTAAACGCAGTAAGGAGATGCGCATATATGAATGGACTCGAGACTTAGCGGTTCACTAGGGGTCTCTCTTTGGTATTATAAAGGTCTAGATTGTGTACGCGCATGCAGAGCAAAATTTTAAACGAATAGATTAAGGTTAGTTATTCAAAATATCTTCGTATATGGATAAAAGATGAACATTCTGTATAACGAAGTCTGTAGGTCAGTTGGTAGAAACCTTACCTTTAGGAAACCGGTCCCGGGGTAGTCATTTAGTCATATGTGTGTGTCTGCTAAACGAAGGATTATAGTGCGGGAGTGTCAGTGTATGTATCTATGTTAATAATATTTTAGTTAAACAAATCCACTTAATTTTTGCATTCATTGTTTTTAATAATTTAATATGTGTAAGCCTTTATGCCGTTATCACAGGCAATGTTATTCAATCCTTCGTTAATCTATGACCAATAAAATAAACTTTTGTTACCCACTAAATCGAAACGGGCTGACAAATCGCCCACCGGTGTACGGCGAAGCAGTTTTTTTATGAGTTCTGACTGAGGAAAACACATTTATTGCCTTACCTTTAACTCTACGGCACTTTCTGCTCATATTCTGCAGCGAGTGTAGGCAAATAGAGCAGTGTTTCCCAAACGGCTTGTCCACGGCTAAGCCTTGGGTCATGCAAATATAAACCTGGAGCGCATTAGGTAACGTGGGATTTTATTGTTCAAACGTGATATTAATTTATGCCAATGGCTAATAAAACGATTAGCACCACAGGGATTAAACTTAGTTAATAAAAAAACCCTGTGACCTACAACAGCGACCGGGGTCATCGACTCATCACTTATTCAGCAAAGTGCATAATGAGCAGCGCAGAATTGCAGGCTCAAGGATCAATATAGCCCCTTATATATTATATTATTGTAAAAACTTACCATATAACATTATTAATTAGCCGTCATTAATCACATAGCTGAAGGCAAAATGGCTATAGTATCTCGAATGTATCAATTAAGATGACCTACGATGGACAGCTCGGTCAGGATTCAAAACTATATAACATATTTTATATAAAAAAAACAGTTTTATATTATCGTTATCTCATAGAAAATACGGCGGAGGTCAGACAGACGTAGAGAAGTAGATGGAGAAGCAAGCATGTTGATAACGAAATGGTGTGTAATATGTAAAATTCATTCGCAAATAAATACGAAATTACTCTCAACCATTTCATATATGGATTTTTATTTTTAAATACCTTCAATTACTTTATATTTATTTATTTATGCGCCAAGGGTAGATCAAAAAAGATTAGGAAAAGGAGCGTAGGAATTTGGGAGACGCTGTCATAGAGTATTTATTGAAATAGTCGACGTAAATGCGTTATATGGAATAATTGGCATTGTACCTGTTAAGTCCATCCATCCATCCATCAGCTTTTGTAAGTTCATCGCTGGACAAAGGCCTCTCCAAAAATACAAGATTTAAATATAACATCAAAGGAAACATTGGTTATTTCTGACATTCTTTTATTACTGTTATTATACGCTACTGGTAAACCGCTTCTTTTCGTTTCAGTAACCTACGGGTTTACATTTAGATATAGCACCCACTTAATTTTATCATTGGGTTTTTCTTGTTCAATGAATAAGAACCATATTAATTTATGAAGTATAGTAAGTAGCTGTAATCAAATTTTTTATTGACTGCCCATTGAATAGAATGCCCATATTAGCTTTTATTTCTTATTCTGCAAACTGTATCTCGTGATGTGAATTATCCTAGATTATAACCCAATATAACGTATGCCCATCCGAAGTGATGTACCTTTCAACTGGTTAAAGAATTTTTTTAATAGGTGCAGTGATTAAGCCGCAGCATACACAAAGTCACAATATTCGCATTTTCTCTTTAATTTAAGTATATAATTTTAATAGTTCTAAATGCAATTCACAGCCAATACTAGAATTTAATACAAGATTTCATCCTGTAATCCTGGTAGTATAACGTTAATAAATTTCCAGGACATGTGTCTACGGCACTGTGGCCTCGCTAGGCTAGATTGAGGTATATCTAGAGCTAAGCACGAATAGCTTTTATTGTGCCTAGACTAAAGTTATATTGCTCTCTCCCGCCATTAACGAGTATAGTCTAGGAGCTGAGAATGTTTGCAACAATCGTCACCAGAGGAAAACGTATTGAAATTATATCATAACTGTCCATGTTCCCAAAGGTGCCAACCCACAAGTCAGCGTGGGTGGTCATTGGCATTATTCTCATTGAAAGATGAAATTATAATTCGGTACTAAAGCTATTTGTACAGTCTATCGCTTTCGTTGCGTGTGCGATCCAGTAGGGGCTCAATTCAATGCAT
This sequence comes from Megathymus violae, assembly GCA_003671415.1. Classification (NCBI taxonomy): domain Eukaryota; kingdom Metazoa; phylum Arthropoda; class Insecta; order Lepidoptera; family Hesperiidae; genus Megathymus; species Megathymus violae. Next base: position 6,035,448 of record PDGT01000006.1, on the reverse strand, counting down.
GTGTTTTTCCTATTTTCCTTTTTTTGTTCTTTTCCTTGTGATTAAGGCGTCTGTAGTACACTCCGTCCCGGTCCAATGTGGATTACTGGTGTGGTTAGTACCCAATCGGGTTGGCTCGAGTCTCCTTTCACTATGAGAGGAGTTAAAGACAAGGCCACAGTGTGCCACGCTGGTCAAGTGGATTAGAGGCTTCAGAGTTCGAACTCGAGACTCCTGTTTAAAAGATTGACGTTCAAACCACTAGGCTACTACTACTGTTATGATTATTAAATTATTAGATTGCTTGAAATAACTAGTTCAGCTTAACTTCTTCGAAGCACCGAAGCGGCCAGGAATTTTTGACACTCGCGGTCACCCGCCTGCCGACTGCGCTCTAAGCTGCTTAACTCTGTCACTAAAGTCTTCAAAGATTGACAGGAGCCATGACTATGAGTTGAGTATCGACACTTTAGTCGCTTCACTTACTTTAATATAACGCTTGCAATCTAAATAAGAACTGAGACAATGTATTATCAGGTAATCTTACGTATACAAAGGATTTGGCAGGAAAACATGACCGAGTTTTTTATCTATCTAGATCTCGAATGTAGACCGCGGCGTATTTTTAGTGCCGCTTGTTTATTTTTGTCTGAAAACACAATGTAAGATAATAGTTGTGGCAACTCATGGGGCCACTCAGTTTCCTTCGATTGGCGGCATACTTAGATGTTCCGAGGAATTAGTTACAGATCTTTGCGAGGTATGAACTCAGTTACTATATGGTGTTTTTTCCATTTGAATAGCTACCGTCCTTGTTCTAGTATAAGCCGAGAACTTCTCACTGTTTCGGTTGCACTAACGAGAGGCAGTTTAGAAACGGATTCATCAGTTTACATTCAAGGTTCGTCTGTTTGATGAATATCAGAGTGAAAAACCTAATATTTCATTTGTGAAGAAAGTTGTTTCAAGGTCAGCTACACTTGTAACTAATGCATCGTTTCATCGTGGGAGTAGTGATATTTACCACAGAGGAACTCAGGAAAGGTTGTAATATTACGGCGCTGATCACCCTGTGCTCCTGGACGACTGATTATACGCTGTTACGAGAACATGTATATAACTATGTATAGAAAGTTGCCTCGGAAAACATTTAAATGCTTAAATATTACCTGCACTTCTAGTAACTGTTGCTTCTTTTCATTAGATATTTTATTAAATATCCAAGTTTAGCACACATAACTCCTTCTTCATCGATCGCATGAAAATCTGTGCAGTCATTTTTATTTATTTTATCCCATGCCATAAATGCCATGCGTTTATTAATGTTTGCGTGACTTATTGCAACTCAATTATTTGAGTTTATGTTCAGTGATATTCATAAAATTTATTTGTTCTTAGAGACAAGTTATATATTATAAAAATTACGGGACAACAGGTGGTCTTACCACTTACTAGCGGTCTCTTCCAGATAACCTGTAGAGTTTAATGTAACAGAGAGACAAGCGTACAATTTTCAAACTACATATTTCTCTGTGTCAGTAGCAACAAAGCAGGTATAAAAAATATAAAAAATGAATTACATACTCTAAGAATACTTATTGTACTGAAGTTATTAATAAGATATTTATAAAAAAAATATTCATATTTTAATACATCGCAGAACAACTTTTGTCATTTACCTTTGTATATTTTACGTGTAAAACTGTATAATACCTCCTGGTTTTCGCGTATTGTAATTTCTAAGCCATCTCCTAGCCTATTCGATACGTACAGAGGCGGACGCTTTTAAGCGGAGCTGGGCGTCGCTCAACAGTAGGCGGATCCCGCCCACTCGAGTAATAACCGCTCTAGTTCCTTATAATTAATATTTTCTGCTACCAACACTAATATTATACGCGGTTCTGTTACCAAGCTCGATTCTCGATAACAGTCGTTCTTGAGAAATGATAAATGTTTTTGAATTTTAATTTCATCAAGGTTTAATAATTTATAGCCATTATAAACTTTTTTTTTATATTTTAAGATGGGATTATACTGAAGAAAGTGTCTAATTTTATGATCAAAACCTCATTTAAATTAATTTCAATTTGCAATAATTTTGATTACGTATGTAGAGACAGCAATTACGGCATTGTTTTGTAGCTAACAATTGCATATTTCGAGCAAGAGTTAATAGTAAATGTAAAATGCTTGGATTTTGTATTCTCGTCAATTAATCAGTTAATGCTACAAATTTAATAAGATTAATTGAAAGTCACGTAAATTATCATGATATCACACACACACACACACAATTAATTATATTTCTTTAATAATTTAATAGTTGAATAATATATTTTTTTAATATTTTATACATAAATAAATTTGTTCGTTTCATCCACCATGACCCAACATATTGTATATTTGAAGCATAACATCCTTTACTTAAAAATGATTTTTAAAAATTATTTAAAACCTTAACGAAAATAGAACATGGCATGGAGCGGTCAACAAAAGTTAGTTGAAAATCAATACGCATGCACACGTACAGGCAACACAAAAAACCAATAGTTCGATTTTTAAATGTACGAATTAAAAAATTTAAAAATCATTTAAATGTCCGAAAAATGTTCCTAATTCAAGTGCTGCCGGATGAGTAGTAGCCTCAATCGATAGGTGCTAAATCATCAACCAATAAAAATGTCAATGGCCTATCGGAGAAGGTGGCGCGCATGTTACACCGTACTGTAACAAACGAACATTACAATATTTCAAGTTGATGGTTGAGAATCTCATAAAAAACCGGAATCCTTATAGGATTACTTAAATGCAACTTTGCCTGTTTGTCTATAACAACACATTATTACAAAATCTATGATAATGGGTTGTTATAGTCATATTCTGGACATATACCATTATTAAACTAATTCTAGCTTTGTGGTTAAATTTTGGTGATTTAGACATTATTTATAACATATATTTTAAAACACTGGTTTCGATGTTCAATCACAATCTATCTATATACATATGTCAATATTATTAAAATAGTATATGCGGACGGTAATCTTCGGAACCACGGCACTTATTACAAAAATTATTCCACCATTTGAATGGTACATTATTCTAGGTGGACATAGGCTATATTATGTGTATGTGTATAATAATTGGTTGTTAAACCCGAACGAAGTTGGGTCGGGCCGCTAGTTATAAATAAAGTTTGAGTCCATTATCTAAGAGTGAAAAAAATTATTCTCCAATTTTTCATTCTTAAGGATATATTTTCTTCAAATTTAAATTGAGTCACACGGAAACTGAACGAAACGGGTAACCCTCTCAAACAAAATTTCAAATCTATTGATGAAAATTAGGTAGTTCTGGTGTAATAAATATAAAAAAAATTCAAATAAATAAAGAACCTCCATCTTTTTTGAAGTCGATTAAAAAGAAACTTTTAGCAAGTTTTTTGTGTAACATATGAAAAGGCTTGGTGTGTATCTATGTATGCAAATGTATTAATTTCTTTGTATTAAAGATAAGAGGTAAATTGCATAGTTAAGTTTCTTCTTTATCTCGGAAACTATCTAAACTTAAAATGTATAATATGTCATTTCATTTTGACTGAAAGACAAAATTATTTATCCTTGTGAAATCCATGCCGAATTGATTAGTTTTTCCTTTATATTATTGTTAATTACGGACGAGATTTTTTATTTAAATATATTCAATGCGCAGACTCTGTATGAATATGCTCAAGTAAATTTACGAGCCTTCACTTAGTCCTCCCTTAATTAATCCACAATCTCTCAAACTACCGACTTCAAACCTATTTTAATAATAAAATTAATATTACTAGTAACCCACTCTGGTTCTGGTTCAGAAAATAATAATTATGAATGTTTATGTCTAATAATACATTTAATAAATTGTATATTTGCCATATTTTATTGTTATAGGGATCGGTTTTCCTCGTTATATGAATTGAAAACATGTATATTTATTTTAATAGCTGCAGAAAAGCAGTCAAAGGTTTGCTTAAATTATCTTACCAGAATGTCCTTACTTATGTTATATCTTGACCCACTGGAACGCATCAAATTTGCCACTATATCGGCAGATGACGATGGACTCAGAGAGTTCCTAAACTCACATCCTTAGAGAAATTTTTGCTTTGCTTCTTAGGATTCAGATACATGCGCTGATCTAGTAGCCGTTATGATACGACAGGGTATTGACTGTTTTATTCCTAACTCTGTGGTATCAATTGGTGGAAAAATTAACCCTGGTATAACGGATCCTGCTTTACGAAATCAAGTCGCAAGCTGGCTTCTAACCAGATTTAGTCATCAGCGCACATTTGTAAGGATCCGGGCATCCCAGAACTTAAAACAAAGTTTAATACCGCCTCCCGGTGAGTAAAGAAGCAAATGGCCGAGGCCAATTTCGTTGGTAGAATTGGCGCGAGACTGGTTGCCTACTCATCTGGAAGTCGTAAATTCTTGTCGTTAGCCAAGGAGGGAAACTTTTATCGGTCAATTCTTTCATCACTATATAATTCGAATGGTTTCATGGTTCATACGGCAATGTTAAAAGCTAAATTCCTCGATACCCTTTTTGCCTCCAGCTCGATTCTAACGACAGGGAAGACACACCGCTGAACATCATGCAATGTGAGAGCTCACTGAACGACATAATTTTTAGACAGAAGTCTGTGAAACGAACTTCGTAGAGATCTCGGTAGAGTATGATGCCGGATGGCATTCCTGCAGTGGTTTTGAACACATATGCTCCCGAGTTGACTCCCATTTTACCGCGCTTATTTTTCTATCCTATACCACGACAATAGTACCCTCAAGAGAAGCAGTGACCCGGCAGAATTCAGATTCATAGCGATAACCTCCTTGTCCTGGTGAACTTCTAGTATACATCAAACACCGCTGAGCTCAGGATCTAGAAAGCAATGGGCAGTAAAACTCATTAATCTTGCGTTCCTCAAGGGTCTATGCAATTTCACACGTTGTTCATGCTGCATATCAGTAACATGTTACAAACAACAAACCAGTGACACATCCATGGCTATGTGGATGATAGTACGGGGTATATGTTTTATACAGGTCCAGCAAATATCTCTCAATCACAAATGAAGGATAGTAGAACTAAATTTCTTTCTGGAGTCGAGAACTTTCTAGAACGGGTCTTAGAATCGGGTAGACTAAATTTAATTGAATTCAGCCCCAAGAAACGACCCACGAATAACCTACAGACTTGAATCTTTAACAACTTTGGTATTACAGCAGCGAGTGCTCCGAGGAAATTTACGGCCTAGTGCTCAGGTCACCCATCCATCATTGCACCACACGCCGAAGAATGAAGTTTCATCCACATCGACTGGATTCGTGGCATTTCTCTACAGTCCGATTCTCGCGATTTTTTTTTGCCACGCACCTGCAAATTGTGGAACGAGCTTCCTTTTGAGCCATTCCTGGAGCGCTATGATATGGAGTTCTTAAAAAAATGTAAAAAGAGGGGTCCTTCAGGACCGGCGTTGCAATGGTGACTACTCTGGTGTTGTCGTCTACTTAGGTGGCCCGTCTGCCCTTGTGGCTATAAAAAATAATATCTTTAATTTCTCTTTATTTTCAATTGTGCCCAGAATTTTTAGAATTTTTTTAGTGGTTTAAGCATTGTACATGCAAAACTGCAAAAAATACATATTTTGGCAATGATATGTATAAGAAAGGTTACCTGCAATAAGAATTCCCGAAAATATTTGATAAAAAGATTCGGCCCCATTACAAATGAAATGAAACGAAATTAAATAATATTTTATTCGAAGTTGGTTTTTACAAACACTTTTCGAACGTCAAACTATGCCATCGCTACAACAAATCCCTACTGTGAATGGTCTCGGAAGAAGAAGCGGCAAGAAACTCCCGAGGAGTTTTTTTCCTACTCACAGTTACAGAACGCACTTAAACTGGCTTAATATTAAACTCATGTCCAAGCAGTCTTATCCTGAAAGTAATCAGCAATTTACAATTTTATTATTAGTGCGATTTTATCCTATATTACCCATTGGTTTAAAATTCGTAAAAATGTTGCATGTAACATGGGTTTAATAATATTTTAAGCCTAGTAAAAAATATTAAAAATTATATTTATAGGTAATTTATCAATTTCATTTTCTCAATTCTATATTTCCTGGTATTTGGTTTCATGAATTATTATATACCATAATTTTAAATACGTACAATACTTATTAATTTTATAAATATTCTAATTAGATATATCATTGTCATCAATCTTTAGCAAAGTAAAAATCTTTAACACGTTTTTAAAAACACTGAAAACGATTCAGATTCTTATACTAAAAGATAGTTGTTTTACAACATAAACGAATCAATTCAAAAGGAATGGTATAAAAACTAAACTTATGTGAAGCAACTTAAGGAAAATTTTAAGATGTGACCTGAATTATGTATTCTATAACAATCAATTAACAAGTTGTCAATGTGTTAAAACTTCTTATAATGGTTTACGTAGCTCAAAATAGATCTTTAATTAGTTCTTAGGTCTCGATTAATGAATCATCAGATTCATAATCATAATTAAAACTGATGAGTCTCATCTAATATTCTTATAGTATATTAGCTTATAACTTTATGATAAATATATGAAACTGAATATATTAATATGGCAAAATTTTATATTTATTACTTTGTAACATAAATAGGAATTGATGATTAATATACAGTAACGGAGGCTAAGGAAAATAATTTGTAGAAAAACCTAGAATCTTGTACATATAGGTAAAAGAGTAGAATTTAAAATATACTATACAGCAGTTCGGTATCTCAATATTAGACGCATTTGTAAAAGTAGAAAAAAAAATTGCTTAAAGTATTTGATATTCTTTGGTGTATATGGTGGTATGTCATATCTTAATAATTATATTATAACCCATTTTTTAAACAATTCGGTTTTTATTTCAATTAATTTTGTACACTAATTAACAATGAGAATGTCCGGTGAGTATAAAGTTAAAATAATACATGTATCTACATAGTTTTATTAATTACAGATATCGAGTTAATTTATTTTGAATTAGGTTTTCTTGTAATTGTTTTAATTAAGATAAAATTTTGGCAGTTTGTAAACATTACAGCTTGATTTAAACAGTTTGATATGTTTAGCAAAAATTGGATATATAATAGAGCTAGAAATGGTCGACAAAGGAGTGGATGGGTTACGTAATGATAAGTGGTCTCTATTGCCATGCATGTTCGTAACACCAAAGGTGTCGTTGACGCATTGTTCAACAAGAAAAAGTGAGGCACCCACTTAGCACTGGTTCTCTTAGCTTGCAACACGTGAAAATAATTTCACAGTTAATTCTAGGGCAAAGGTCGTAGCTAGCGAGACGGGTAAAAAACCGGTAAAAAAAGTACCATCAGGATTAAACTGACTGGTACCCAGACAAAAAAGGTAATAATAATAATATATTTATTTGGAACAAAAACATAGGTACAAAAATACATTTGAGAAATGATGATCCCGCATAAGTATAAACTGTGTTGCAGTGATCAAAGCCCTCCATTAAAAAAGGAGAACAGAGCTCCATACACTAATTTAAGCGAGTAAATATTAAAATCATAGTGCTACACCTAAAATCTCTTTGTGGTAGAGAGGTCGGTGAAACAAGCCTCAAAGTTTTGACGATTTGATCATAACGTAGGAGCGGTATCGAAGCACAGAAACGTTCATAATATTGTATAGTGGCTACATAATTTTATACGCTTATATACATATTATTGAACTTACTGACTTCTCATAGTTTTTTAGTATGAATTTCCATAGCGGATTGAACAGTTCATAATCAACATTGAAGGTAAAAATAAATTCTTTGATAAATTAACGGCACGGTGTAACTGCGGCTACGCGCATGCGTCACCCGGTCGTATCGGATTATAATTGAAATAAATTCATCTGAAACTCCCCGTGGACTTGCAGAAAACTGATTTGTCTATTTCCAGACTTCATTCATCATTATGGTATTATAAAATAAGGTATACCAATATCCACAGATAATCATACGTTACGATGTTTCTTGATTTATTTCGTTTCAATGTAAAGGATAAGTTTGCGTTTTCAGCCAATTCGAAATTTGAAAATGTTTGAATTTCAAAATGGCCGCCTACAGCACAGCGAGAGCTGCTGCGTCGGTGTTGCGCCAAAAAATAAATATTTTGCATCGTCAATAACATTTTTGCCCGCGCCACTGCGCATGCGTAAATGATCGGACCGCCGCGCTTTACGTCAGAAATATGCAAATTAATCTATAAAAAAACGATTCAGGGAATCCACTACAAATCTTTAGTTTGGAAAATGTATTGTTGAGTATTTCATGTGTCGTTAATCAACAGTTTTTAGTGGCGATGTTGCGTGCGAACGAATAGCGTCGTCCCTGTCTACGGGTACGGCGCATGCTCAGTTGTAATGTTTATATTATTTGTATTTGAGCTGTGTATCACGTAAACTATAACTACCACAGCCGTACCGCCAATACTGAGGGCCAGCGCCCGCCCCTCCCCGCTCGGCACGGCACGGTAGTTAAATATTTCTTGCTTATTTCGCCCTAGCATTGTTGTGCCTGCCGCGTCGAAGGCTGTTGTGTATTGTTTAGACGCGCGATTTCGAACAAATAATTTTCTCTCAATATCCTTGGTGCTTACTTAACTCTTTTATATGTAAAGAGTGCCTGGAATTGCCATAAAAATATTTTACCGATAATGCAGCCAGTTGCAACGGCGTAAATAATTTGCATCGGAAACTGCATTCGGGTAGAACTCATGAGTGGTAGTTTTCGTCGCTGTTCAGTGTTGAGGTTTTTATGATGTTATTTATTGTCTGTTGTTTAGTTGTTTTTATTTGTTTAATATTGTTGTTTGTAACCTTGAGTGATGAGGATTTTGATTTAAGTCCAGTTTCGCGTAGTGCGGTCGAAGTTTGGGGTTGAGTTTGTTTTACATAGTAGCTCATTTGACAAATTACCCTTTTTCTTGGCGTCGAATTTTAAGGACTTTTTTCAGTTTTTTTTACTGGTGTTTTTGACGTGGAATTTTCGTAAGTACAACTGAAATATGTTCGCTTTTGTTCAACAAATATTTAGTTTTTTTCTACATCTGTTCATAGTTAACACAGTATTTTAGAAAACGATTTTTGTTAAAGATATCTATTTTTAAACTTTACAATACTTTGTTAGAGCTTGACTAATATTATGCGCATCTTTAACACTAAATTTATCATTTCCAATACACATTTAATATTTACTTTAAGCTCCTATAGCCCAAAAACATCGTAACCGCAATATGTTTCCGCGTAAAAAGTTTGAATTTCGAACTCGGAACTTATAAGCACATGGGCTATCGCTCATCTGTTCACGGCGACCAATAGTGATCGTCGCTCATAAGCGGCTCAGCCAATCGCGGTGTCGCTATAGAGCGCCAATTTTGACAACTTATAAGAGACGGAATACGAAAAATTCTGCGTTGCGTTTGGAGTCACAATAAGTAGTATTTTAAAGTTGAATTTTATTGGTGCGTAGAAAATTTACATATGACATGTTATAATTAGATGATTAAGAAATAATTTTGTAATAGAAAATTTTCAACAAATTATTATTTTTTTGTTTTTTATTTTTCAGTGATTTTATATCCTTAATTTATATGAAAATATAATAAATTTGAAGTGTTATATTGGTATAATTATATTAAAATGAATTAAAGTGATATTGGTATTAAAAACGTTTTTCGTAGATAGTGGCAATTTAAAGTATCCGTAAATAATTATTAAACCATTAATTAATTTTTTAATGTATAAATGGCAAATATTTGAATGATAGACGATTATTATAATGAAAATTTCATATTGATAGTATTTCTTGTGGCACCCATCGTGGGACACTCGAGGTAGCCAGTCTATTATTCTAGCAATGTTGTTTATAATAAAACGTTGTTCTATTAAAATTAAAACCATATTTGAAGCTGTTCTTAAGTACATACTTAATTTGTATCGTAAATCAACGATTCACGTCTTTCAATTTAGATAAACAACGAGAATGAAACATATAGGAGTACAAATGAAAGTGAATAATTCAATGTAGAACTTAACATTTTCTGCGGTATCATCCAAAATTAATGTAATCAAGTTGCAGCTAGCAATAACTTTCGATACCATACAATTTTCTATACACATTAGTTTAATATTAAAGTTTAAAATGCTATGGAACCATGAAGTCATGTACTAATGATATCAGATAAAACGTTCAATTGTATATCCGAATATGGTAGACTATTGTATTATTACATTGATTATATCATCTTTCGCATTTATTTAAACGATCAATTATTAATAAACTTCTTCATTCCTTTTCAAATATTTTAAGATGAATCGTGTAACGTTACTGCTGTATGTAAATGAACGTTATAATTAAATTTTTCCCCCCTCCAGAATTTCAAATTGTTGTAAATTTTGCACACGCTTTAAAAGTCGATGACAATACATTAATCGATTGTTATTTTTACGAAAATATTTATTACACAAACAAAAATAACATAAGTGAGAACCATCAACATCAAATTTTAATTTTGTGTCATTAAAAAAGATGAAGGTTAGATTATTTTTTTAGTTTTTATAGGCACACTTTTTAGTTCTTATTTAGGTACAAAAGCGTACTTTATATTTATATTAAAAATATTATAAATATTCATAGTACTGGAATTCAGCAACAACAGCCGTTATTGCTTATTCGTTATCTTGTTGTTCTACGTGATAATATCCAGATTCACTCTAGTTATTTGGTGCTTTCGTCACGTACCTTTTATCTCTGTTGTAGTTATAATAAAAATATTAGCTTCACAAACAAATAATCACGCAATTGATTTTGTAATTACGCAAATATTTAGTTATGTTTAATTAAATAAACATATTCAAAGAATTTAAACTGATCAATTTTCTCACTGTTCACAATGATTGATGTTGTTTGGTGAAGCATGCCATGATAATTGTTGTAAATATAGGCGTAAAATTTTGGAAAGTAAATAATAAAAATGGAAATTATTTCTAATGCTACCAGTAAGAAATTTGGTAGTGGTAATATTTCTTTTGTATTTCGGATATATAGGATATTTATTTCCTTTTACCACCACCACCAATTCTATTGAATAATTATAATAAAATTCTTCTTCTTTTGTAAGCCTTTCATCTTTCTAATTTTTTTTAATGTAAATAGCTGACAAACAATCATATGAGACACCTGATGATAAATGTTCACTAGTGTCACAGATACGTTGTCGGATAAGAAATAGAGAAGAATGAAAGAAAGAAAGTACTGACTTTCAAGCCCCAGCCGGAACATGGCGAGTGATTTGGAGGCTGACCCAAGCAGGAGAGTGGTAGCTAGCCAGGCATGCTTCACGAAAAAATAATAATACCATTAATAATATCAATTACTCAATAATAATACTGATAATATAATCCTTATGCGAAGCCCTACCACCAAGCAGGTTGGCTTTTGTCGCTTCCGTTCTTCGCTCTGAGAAGACTTCAGAAAGTATTTTATTTTAATTTTATTGTTTTACATTATCGCATAAGACAGACAATCAGCAAACAATGGTTACAAAGAAAGAAAATTCTGCGTTTACAAAAAGTTTATTTATTATAATGTGATTAAATCAAATAATTTTAATTTTTACCTCGAGTTGGAAAACAGGAAAAATATCTTTCAATCTGTTGAATATAATCTTAACTATATCTGGTATTACTCGTGGTACCAATATTTTATTTAGCTGATAATGTACATTTGTACTTATAATTTCCTTAACCACCTAATTGTTACAGTTATTGCCCTATTGACATCACCACCTAAAACTTGTATTGCCGCCTGGTTATCTTTTTATGATAATGAGACTAAGTGTACCATTTTCTACCATTTGGACATAGGTTTATAGATTTTACCTTTGAGTATATTTATTAGGACCTTTCTTTCTTTCTTTCTTCTCTTTGTACCTGAGAACAGCTCAGGTACGCAGGTTTATACATTGCGTATTTTCCTCAAATCAAGTGGTAATTTATCGCAATTGTAAATTTATTTATGACATACACATTTTTTGAAGGAACCTCGTGCACAAACTGTACCATAGACCGATTTTTTAGACCAAAATGAAAAAATGAGTAAGGGCAATGCCGTATATCAACCACAATATATTAACGATCTGGATGGCAAGTGCAAGGTTGTTAAGTGAAAATTACTTTGCACTTGTAATGTTACTTTTCTAGTAGGTTTTGTGTTGATTCAAATTCAAATTTAAAATTAAAATCATTTAATAATTTGGGTATTCTGTAAATCACGTCCTTTTTCGCTTCAACTATTGTCTCGGAAAGGTGTTTTAACATTAGCGAGATGAAACGGCGAGAGAGACTTGCTTTCTTACCTTCTTCTCATTTCCTGGCCGACTACGCATCGGTGATACCTTTGGTCTTGCTGATGTTCATGGGCGACGGTGACCACTCACCTTCGGGTTGCTCGTCTGACCGTTCGTCGGTTATTAATATAAAAAAAAAAACTCTCCAGCACATCTTTTAAAGAGCACATCGCAATTATAAAGCAAGTTTTATCCTGTAGGGCTGGATGCCAGTTGGCTTCAACGCTGTTATTTTTATATATTATTTATTTTATTATATTATTATACTATATTATATTATATATTATTTATTATTTTTATATATTTATAGGCGTCCTTGTGGTTAATACATATGTTCATTTGTAATATCCTTCATTCATTCATATTTCGTTCTCAATCGTGCAATAGGTCTTATTTATGATGCTATATATTTTCCACCTCATTTAATATTAAGTATATTAAATGTTATTATGCATCTGTGTGTGCCCTTTGTTAAAAATGAATGCTGTATCCATATTATTTTCAAACATGTGTGAAATCACACAATCCTTAATTGGTCTTTACCCCTGACAAAATGGATTCTCGGATCCAACATTGGAAAGTTTAAAGTGCTTGTAATATTAAATAATCCTTTTTATATTACATTGCTATTACACCCTATTGCATAATAATTCTCCGCCAGCTTAACAGGTTAGCTACTGATCTAAAAATCTGGTTACTGTTTGACACCACATTCTCAAAGACTTAAGTCTCTCATTAGTACAAATATATTTAGTTTTTTATGACGTCTTCTTTACCTTCACTTTCTAATCTATATTTAAACTATCATAATCATTAAATTCATATATCAATTATATGTATATAAACAAGCGGCACCGTTCGACTTCGTTCGGGTTGAATATTAATTACATATACATGATTATTAAAAATTTAATATTTTTTGCCTCGATAAAACATCATTAGGTTAACTGACATTTTATGTAGCCTACCATCTGTACAATCACGTGTTTAACTACATTTTTACTATTCAAATAACGAAATACTTTGTTTTTCTGGAATACATAAAGCCATATATCTGTAGATTAGGAAATAGTGTCCGAATTCTTTATTGTAATTCAAAATATAGCAAATTAATTATCCCTTGTTTCGGTGACGTAAAATATCGTGAGGAAACCTGCACACTTGAGAGTTCGCCGTCGTTTTCTCCAAAGTGTGCGAACTACTGCCTTAACAGCTGTAATTGTGAGAGGAAACCTGAGCCCAGCAGTGGGACAATTAGGGGTTGTTCCATATTCATGTCTATCTAGACGAGTATGTATGTATAGTAATATATTTTTTCATATGTGAATTCCCGTGATAGTTATCTGAACGTTAATTGAGTTCCAATTTCATTGGGGCAAAACTCGATCTGGGTGTGCATATGTTTGTGATGTATGATGATTTCGGTCACAATATTTAAGTCACAGTTTATGTGTCCACTTAAATGTAGTAATAATAGTGAATATCCCTACAAAGCTAGTCAGAATTTTCCTACTTCACAAAAGATGTTTCCAATGTTTCCACAACTACTTCAAAAAGATCCAACCAACCAACGTGCATTAGTTTTAATGGCATAACTTAAGATTTTAAATAACCCCTTTTTAGTCAGAATTTTCACCAAATTTGCAAGTTTTTTTTTTCTTTTTCTTTCTCGGCCGCCAAAGCATTAGTTGACGCCTTTGGTGTTACTCATGTCTAAATACATAAATACATGAAATAAGAGTCTGTTCGTTAATTTTCAAAATGTGGATACATTCACTAACAAAAATTAGGTAATTGTTCAGTCCTGAAAAATCATAATATGATATTTGACTGTTGGTTACAAAACCTTCATACTTCTTTTAAAGTCTACTTTATATCGCTGATATGGTAATCTGTTGACACTAGACCGGTATGCCTGTTTTTTCACTTGTACGTACTAAATTTTAGTTTAGCAAAGTGTTCTATTCACATCATGATGTGGCAGTTAAACTAATATGTTTTACTAAACATGAACTGATGAGATTTAGTCACAACACACAACCAGGAAATTTTATATCAATCGGTTCTTAATACGTTTGAGTATTGTTTTGTAACAGACGTCTGGATGTGGCTGAAATTGACATTAAAAGATTTAATAAAATTAATACATGGTTTCAAAGCATAATAATGTGAAAATGTAAATTGATATAGTTTTAATTAAGGTATGTACCGTATTTTAATTTTGATTTACTAATGCAACTGATACGAGTAGGTATGTGTGCGGTATTTGTGTAATAGAAATAAACAATCTTTTTATAAGAAAAAAATATAATTATATACACTGAACATGACCATGTGTCACACTCCTAATTAAAATAAATAATGAACCCTAGAACATAATTTTCAAGTTATTTCAAAATATTTATACTTATAATCTTAAAATCGGTGTTCTCAAGCCTGAAACCGTTCATAAACTCGGCACGCTACAATAGTGATATCACCTTTAATATGAATTAACATAACAAAAACACACCTAATTAACGGAGTATACAATTGTACAGATTCACTTGTAATACCAATCTTCCACTAGAAAATATCATTGTACAATATACATATCTTTAACACCGTTTTTGTAATAAAAATGTGTACGATTCACAATGATTCAATGTATTCCTAAGTCTGTAAATACTTCAAAAGTCTTTAAGTGTATTTTACGGTTTTAATTAAATCGTACAATGGAAACCAGTTGGGGTTTTTAATCGATTTTTAGCAATTATACATAGTTTCATAACTAATCTTCCCAAATCCGAAGGCAAAATAAACAAATTCCGTTATAAAATCGAGAAGCTACAAAACAAAGGCTTAAAGGGAACAAAAAGCAGTATTCCAAAGGTACTATAATGCTGGAATTATCCACGTCAAATCTACCAGTTCAATGTAAATTTTCATTAAGGAACTTGCATAGAAACTTGGTTGGGTGGGCGTCTCTGTTGAGCGGGTAGGCGTGGCACTTTTCAGCGGCGATCTGTGATTGGCGGACGCTGTACAGAGAGTCGGTATGCCGCTTTTCAGAGTCTGCTAAGCTCTACGTCGCGTGCTTGATTTTATATTAATGTTCGTGGGGTTTTTGAACGATTTACTTTTTAATTTCCCTTTTTTATCTACGTCTGGTTTATTTTTGACGTTGGGTTTTGTTTGTTGAAAACGTTAATAGGATTTGAAATTTTGGGTTGGGTTAATTTAAAGTTTAAAACTATGGACGGGTCTATTGTAATTAAAATTACAATTTTGTTTGATAACCAGGAATGTCATTATCAAAATCTATTATCAACTGGTTTTCAATTAATAATGAATGAACAATTTAGAAATTATTATGAATAAAAATATGACACTAGTTTTTATAAAATGACATGATTTTAAAAACATAATCTTTTTGTTTCTGACGTTTTATTTTGATATTTATAATTAAGAAAAATCGAATTTAAATCACTGTTATAACAAAGTCTCATTAGATATATGTATGTCAAATTATTTCATATTCAAGTACCTATTTAACGCCGTACTTAGTTATTTCACAATACCCACCCACAACTTGTGTACGCTAATTTAGAAATATCTTGTGGATTTATGTATCAGTCGCTTACAGTTTTTTTAATGTTATCTAGTTAATATTAATGATATTTAAACTACATAGCATAAAATTAAATATCTCTGTTTTTCTGAATGCGATTATCTCAAAAACTACTGCTTGGAATTTCATGCTGGTTTCACCAAGAATGATTCACAGGAAAGATTTGAGTGTGTGAAGTTAAGATGAAAAATCTAAAAATGCTCGATAAAAGCAAGAAACGGTTGATTCGGTTGTGCTTGCTTTTTGCTGTTATAAAATAGTTTTCCGAAGTGAAGCGACATCCGGTTTATTGATAACATGCTATTACTTAAACCAGAGGTGCTAGTATAAAACAAAGGCTTTAACGGCAAAACATTGAATTCTTTTAAATGTATACTCTATAACTTTTTTATTCCTATTTTTATGCATGATTGTAACTAAATGCTCACACCTTGGCATCTACCAATTATAAACGATCAACAGAGTTCAGTAATCGTGTACCTGGTCGATTATTGGATGGATTACTAGTGGAAATGTTCTTGAACACTTTTTGTCCTCATGAATCATTTTATGAATATTTTATTTTATTTTATTTTATTTTATTTATTTTTATAAAATTTGTATACTAGTTTCTGAAATTATCGCGTTCAGACGGAGAGAGGCGTTGTTTTTATTAGTGCTTACTGATTAAATTGCAATAAGGATACGTTTTTTTATTTTCTGTTTTCATACAATTAGGCCTCTACAGGGTTACTCAGAAGCTCTAGAGCGGACTTACCATGTCGCTCCATTAGTAATTAGTGGCTATGTCTTTAATGAAGCCTAATCTCATACTGAACAGCGATTAAAAACCAAAATAAAATTTTCATTTCATTTCAAATAACGTTTCAGACGGCTTAAGGATTTCTTGTAATAATAATTCATTAATGATGGGAAATAGCTTAATCGCAAATAAAATAGTAAATAATGTATTCGAAAATATGACTGATGACTAAAATACCCCGTAATTAAATAAGTATACAAATATACCAGTAAAGTGTAAAATTAGAAAGTAAACGACTTTACACGTTTAAAGAAGTCAATCAGGCAGACAGAAGATTTTGACTATGCTGTACGCTGTGAGACAGGTGAGTTTTTGCTATTCTTCTTTATTACCTAATTGTTCTTTGTACACAAGTTGTTGTATGTATATATATCCACAATTGCTACGAGATGACTGTATCTATCTAGTTACGTAGTACCTATAGTGTGTTCGTATTCTGTGTGTCGTCGTATTGGTGTTTAGGGAAATAGATAGATGGCAAGAAGACATTAAATGAAATCGAAGCACTGCAATTTAATATTGTTGAAAAATAAAACCAATGACATTATACAATAAATTGAATACTCTATTTTGGGGTACGATTTGCTCCATCCATGGTTATGTCCAAGCAAATCATCTGTGATGTGGAGTAAACCTTAATGACAATAGACGAAGCTAAGAACCTTATGTCAAAGCCCATTGAGTGTATCACTCAAATCAATCCCGTCGGTACTCAGATATACGGTACCTGACTAAACACAACTGACTTTCAAACGACTGTGGTTTTTATAATGTGTTTCAGTACCAGTATTTCTCCTTCTTCCTGTTTTCCTTTAGGTGTCTACCCCTTTTTTATATGTGCAAAAGGGTGTGAAATATGACATATGAACATAGGGGTCACTTCATAGTAAGTGCCTGGTCATCGCCGCCCTTTCATATTTGTTACACCATAGACATATCTGACATGTTAATGGCTAAGATAGAAGCTGGAGACATTAGTAGTTTTAAATAATAACAGAACTATTCTCTTCCTTTTTATTTATATATTTATATACAAACCAACAGCAATACACATGGTTCTTAGCATAATGTATAACTATTTACAGCATATTTGCAGGCCAATTATAGGCGTGAACAATTTTTTTTAAATTGTGATATTCGTCTTTACAGCATTTAGACGAATCGAACTTGACATAAGCGCAATCTTATCTTGTTTTTCGAATTGGTAAAAAAGTGCTTTTAAAACCAGACAGGAATTAAAATTCGAATGGAAAAGCAATATAAATCCAGACCATTTTCGGGAAACGTGTGAAGTTCTTAGAGTCTAGTGGTTTCAATGTAGGTCTCCTGCACTATTTTCCTTGGTTTGAATTCCTATAATAATTGAATAATTATAATTGAATTATCATTTGCATTGGCGAAGTGAAACGTCGTGAGAAAAACTGAAAATATTCTCTAAAATGGTGTCAAAAATATGTCAAAGTTAATTTGCCCTTCACTAGCGTAGTGAACTGGGGTATAACCTTGATAAATTTGATCCGATCTCACCAGTGGTATAGTTACGGGATATGAGGACCATGCACTATTACATAAATATTTCTCAAATCATTGTGTTTCGATATGATAAATACTCTAAGTGAACAAAAGTTATAACTAGTTAAGTTATAACGCGGTTTGCGTCTTCATTCATCATGCGCACCGCAAAGGATTGGATTAACTTGCCCGCGTCGGTGTTCCCGGCTGCTTACGATGTGGGAGTCTTCAAGAGGAGAGTGAATTGGCTATTTATAAGTTAGTGCGTTCACCATCTTAGACTTCATCACCATTTACCATCAGGTGGGATTGTTGTCAAGCATTAACTTATTTTATGTAAAAAAAAAAAAACTATATGGTTTCCAGAATTAGCAACTGGAAGTAGCAAGGGCTAAGCCATATAGTTGTTAGAGCCATTAACAATTAGGGAAGAGTTCTCAAACGGCAATGTTGCTTTTATAAAAAGAATATGCAAACCTTTACTCCACTAGTAATGACGTATCCTTCAAATCTGCTAGATCTGTGATCTGCTAGATGCAGAGGGTAAGATTACAGGAAAAAAACTCAGAAACAACTGGTACAGTAGAAAACTCCAAAGGAGGTTGGTAAACAGTCCTATACGTATTATTTCTTCGTGTATTACTTTGCTACTGCCGACCTATGGTCTCTATCACTCAAAGGATCTACAGGCATATCCCACCACGATGCCCAAGTGCAGATTGGCAGACTTTAACGTTAAAACAACGTTAAACGTAAAACAACGTTAACGTTAAAACATCTTGATACAAAAAGAGCAATGTAAATAGATGTATGTAAAACATCACCATGCATGAATAACAATGAAATTATACTGACTGGTATGAATCCCAACGGCTTACAAAACTAGTGACCTAACACCCTTATTTAGTTCGTTATTCAGTTAGTGCAATACGAGCTGGGAGTTCTGACATCGACTTGATGTTGGGAGGAGCTCCATAATTTTACTGCTACCAAATCAATAAAAGTCATACTAACTCATAACAGCACCTGCTGTGGTTACGAGGTTATATTATTGTTAGGTGTCGGTCACCGGGAGGTGGTATTAATTTATAATCAACGCCCGTGTTATTGTTTTCGGTTATCGTCTCGTTCGCGTTTGTTTTTCGAAATGCACAACAGTAACTCGATAATGGAACAGTACGTTTACTCACCAGGCTTCACGTCCACCGACGTTTTGATCGGCTTTATATATTTATGAGAATATGGACTTGTTATTGTTTTGAATAAAATTTATCCATGAATAGGTTTATGAAAACTGGCATGGTATGATTTATTATCTATCTGGCTTCCGGTCTTCTAGAATCAATCGTAAAATGTTTCGTTCTTTGGAGGAGCAATTACTGAGCGGGTTTCCTGCTTCCTTCTAAACCTTCGACGCTCCCCTAATACCGTTGGTATCACGGATGGTACACGGGCAACCAAGGCCCGGAAAACTCGTTCATTTCGTTAAGCCCTTGCATGGGGTTAAGCCGTTCGAGTGTTACTCGTTCGTTTGGGTTAACCTTCGATCAGCTTAGCCAGTATAGTGATAAGCCTTTCGATCAGGTTAACCCTAACCAACGGATGTTGCTTTGGGATAGGGTTTTGATGGGGTTTTTGTAAAGACTTGTTATAGGGTTTTTAATTTGCTTATTTTAACCGCTTACGTTTGGATTAGAGAAATCTTTGATGGAGTGAGCCTTATTAACTTCGTAGCATTAGTACCTAGACGGTTTGTTTTAGCAATCACCATCAAATATTTGCCTGTATTATCAATTTGCCTGTATTATGTATTATCAAAAAGAAATATGGTTAGTAAATACTTATTTACTACTTCTATGTATTTCCATAACATATTTTTATCCAAATAATAATAGCTTAATTCGGCCTAAAAATTACCTTTATTATAACACAATTTACCGTTAAAAACCTTGGAAGGGGTTTTGATTGGGTTTTGAATTAACTCGAATTAATCAAATGAACGGCTTTGCAGCCTTGGATCAAAAACCAATCGAATATGTATAGAGTTTAAGACCGATTTAGTTTGCGCTCAGTCCAAAACCCGTTACCAACAAAACCTCTTGAGGGGGTTTTGGGTTAACTCGAATTAAATCAAACAAAGAGTTTAGTCGTATTAGAGGTTAATCTTTCTAAGGCTTACCAATATGTAATCGTTTCTCAAAACCAGTGCTAAAAATACTCACTTAAAAACCCTTTCAAAGCTAAACGGTTCCAGGTCCTGTGGGCAACACAGATTACACATCACATGGCTCGTTTGCTTACATATCGGCTGCCGATGTAAAAAAGGGACAGATCTCCTCGCAACTGAAGAACAAGGTGGTGGATTTGTCTAGAGGAATAATGCGAGTATAAATATGACCGAGAAGGTTTAAAATTGTTATACGACGATGCCAATCGACCGACTCATTGATTTGCCGTTTCATTTGCATGGCAGGGCTTAGGAAATGTAATGGAGGTTTTGCATTAGACTACGACTGTTGTGAGTCATCTTTCTTACATACATGCTTCATTAGATATTGGTAAACTCCATATAAAATTCGACAGATGCAAATCAAAGCGGCAAAGAGTAGGATCTCTGAGTAGTTCTAGGAAAAACTCAAAATCAGTTACTTGTAATTGACAATGGTGTTCATAAAGTATTCTTTTGGAAAGCCATCACAAGTGTAACGCGGACAAAATACAACGAACGAGACATCACTTTTTTGTAATTATTTCTAAATTTGTTTGTATTTTTGTTTATGTTTTTTACGTCAGAACTCCATCATTTATTAACATTTGGGAAATTATTTTTTTGCTTGAGAGGGTATACCGTACCGTATTTCCGTTTCGTTCCACTTAAATGTGAAGAAAAAATACCACACTTGAGGTTGAAAAATAGGAGATGAAACCAAAAAATTGACTTTCTTCAAATTGAAATCGGTTTTTTTTTGTTCAAATATGTATTTTATGTTAATATCTGGAAAACGAGTAGACAAGATAATTGATAGTACATGGACTTCTTCACCCGATATGTGTACCACCGGAGGTGTTTCCGGCGTAGACGAAAGGGTAAAGGCGCTTGCTAGCTGTCTCTCGAACACTGTAGCACGTAAATATATTCCAAGTTAATTTTTAGAAGGAGGATATTAGTTAAAAGAAATAATATAGACAGGTTACAAATCCTACAATCATGCATGCGTGCCATGGCGAATTAAACTTGCTAAAGAGTTCGGAGAAAATAAGCTGTTAAAGATGAATAGATAGACAGACACAAAAGTAATCCTCTAACTAAAAGATCCGCTTTTTCTTCAGATGTATGGAATTTAAAAAAATTACATTATATTTAAAGATATTCAAGCGAAGCAAACCCATATCGTATCTATTACAGTTTGCTTTTTAATATATCTCTAATTTTTTTTCCCGTCTACAGTAAATGCCATCGAATTTTATTAACATTAAATTTGTAATGTACTTGATACTAGAGTACCATCATGAAAAAGTTTAGCGTTACGAGTTGAGGTCCAATAAGCCTCACCTCCTATTAAGTCGCACGAATAATTATGGCCAACGAGCACATCACATGTCCATATCAACTCGCACACAAACTTTCTGTAGCGCACAGCTCATTCATATCAAAGATTATTACATAAAAATTAAACAAACTATTTTGTTGACATTATTGTGTTCGTCGAAGTACCCATAGGTACTGGTGGCACGTAAATATATCGCCCGATATGCGCCAATACGTGCCGTGGGCGCAAATAACACGTTGTTTATTAAGTTGATCAAAACCGTGCGTGTTAATCTACACGTCTTATCAACCGATCATGATAAGCGAGATTTTTTAGGAATTGTGTTTGAGTCCTTTAGTTTTGGAGTTAGTAGTATAGTTTTGACACTCTTGTAACCCGTAATTGAAACGAATCAAGCAACGCGGCCGCAGTGGCAATTTGAATAGGACCTGCTTTTGGTAAAATTTCTTAAGCGTTTCTGTAATCGTTTCTGTATTTTAGAAGACAAGTTAGTCCCGGTTATTATCGTTATATGATGTTATTAAGCCATAAGGGAGATCTCATACCATACTCGGCGACCGGCGCAAGAACTTCTTACATTGGTTGGTGGGCCACTAATTCCCACACTCGTAGAGGAATACGTAGTATTCCAGGTGTCATATTGTTAGAACGTCTGTTCTTCGCAAGTCTTTGCGGTTCATATTTTATGAGCATATCGCGTTAAGTACTAGTCGTTAAGCCTCGTTCGAAACCTTCAGGTGGTATTATAAACCCGGTGTGGCAATTTACTCTACTAACACTACTTAAAGAGGCCTGGAGACATGCTACTTCAATGTTTTCCCATTTACTTTTAAATGTGGAAATTTTCAACGGAATTATTAGAATCAAGCCGAGAGACGATACATTCCACACAGTTAGTCCCTCCCCTCGTTTAGTTTGCAATTATTTAGCGCACCCAAAACATTGTTACTCGTTTTTATAAGGTGTTTATAAATTCGTCATGGTTCTGTTCAAGCGTAATAGGAAATAAAAAAATTATATGGATATTCTGTTAAGAGGGTAGTAAATAGAAGTTTTGACTGTTTGGCTGTTAATTAATAAGCTGCATACAAATATATAAAAAGCAATATTTCTATAGGTACATAAATATAACTGTAATATAGGACTATAAAAATTGACACTGAAACAACGCGGGGTATTTGTAAAATATTTGTAGTAGTATGTTTATGAAATAAACGTTAAAGATGGCGTTACACACAATTGATGAAAGCAGCTGACTGTTACCGAGTGCCACTGCCTGGCGAGTCAATAGTCGCAGATTTGATTTTCGACCAGACATTAAAATTGTATTCACAAACAAATATTTGTTTTCGGGTTTTGCTTGTTTGTGATCTTCTATATGTCCATGCTACCCACCAAACATGGATTCCTAATACGGGAGATGTGACTTTGGAAGTGTTTTTTATGATAATGACTGAGTCACCTTACTTTGACCGTCACCTATGAAAATTTGTAACTCCAAAGGCATCACCGAAACGGTGTCGGTAAATATGTGAGGAAGCAGCGAAGACGTCGCTTCTAACACCGTCCCCGAGCTCTATTCAAAAGGACCAAACAAGGATGTTATAAAAATAGTTTAAAATAGTACCTAGATAGTTTATACAGAACGCTCGGTGTGTTTATAGTGGAGCATATTATTTATCAAAACACATCTCGGTGCGTGGCGGGTGACCTCATAATGTAAACATGTTTGCAAAGCCGTTCGCGCGGTAGGCACATGTGCTGATTTCTGTATGCCAATTATTATTATTATTAGAGTGCGAATTTTGTGAGTTTGTGTACTTATTTATATACGGAAGGTAATCTCTGGAACCACTGACCCTATTTGAGACATTTGAAAGGTACATTCTTTCGGATGGACATGCGTTTTATTAAGTATCACTTCCGTGACTGTTTAGTGTTTGTATAAAAAACAAAATTGTATAAAAAACAAAACAATCTTTACTACCGGACGTAGCCTCTTACGTACAGAACTTAGTGACCTCTACTGTTCTCTGTGATCTTCCCTTCTGTTTCAAGTTGCCTCGTCCGTTGTTCAGCAAGATCTATCACGAGCTGGGAGGGCAATCTTGGAACGCTGACTTAGGATAATTTAATCTTTTTTTACTTAATAAAGATGATTCTATTGCAAGGGGGGCGTATGTGTGTATATAAGTTTTACGTTGAACATATTTTATGTATGGTACACAACAGCCTCAAATGTGTGTGTTAATATTTTTATGGGTCTAACCCGTCATCGGCGTCGTAATAAAAGTGAACAAATATAATATTCGGTTATTTACTTCTCAGATAAGCAATGACTGATGCTTTTCAATTTTAACGGATTTCTAGTGTCAATAAAGCTACGCTAGTTTAGAAGGTTCATGGCTTTTTAATGAGTAGCAAATGACGAAAAGCGCACTTTGTTATCGACCGAGTTGAACATGGAAGGCGTGTTCAGTATTCGAATGGATAGATGGACGGTGAGCGAAGCTTAATATCTTTTCTGTAGTATTTTACAAAAAAACATGATTCGTTCATAGCTCAGCGGATGTCTTTGATCGTACGCCATCAATAAGTTTAACCAACGTAGTATGAAACTCAAGGACTAAGGGACGAATCCTGCTTTTCTTTTTCGAAAAATTTCTGATTTTCAAATTATGTGTATTATCATAATTTTCTCAAATATGTACCTACTTATGAAACCATGACCAAGGGAATTCATCGCTTTCGTCTTGGCCAACGACGCGCCCATAAAACTTTGGTGTTGGTGATTGATAACCATTTGACGTCGACTGCATTCCGAATTATAAATTATGTTATTAGTGCCGTGTAAACTTTGTCCTATAACTTAAAATTTGATAATGTTATCTCTAGTTTATGCCAGTGTCTTAGAAGTTGTGTCTTGTCTTCAGGGTCCCGAGCCGGCATTGAACCCGAGCCCCGGAGGAACCGCCAAGCCGCCGCTACTAAACTCCTTCGAGCTGGATCGCTGTTTGGACCGGTACGTTCACACCGAATCAACCGTAGAATGTTTTTCACATATTTCATATTTATGTTATTATTTGTTTCCACCAGGGAGGAGTCAGGCCGGTGGGGAGGAGACGCGGCGCGCCGACGCCGGCGCAGCTCACCCCCGCGCCGCGCTTCCCCCCCACGAGATCATGAACCGCTCGCGCTTGCCAGGGTAAGTAGACTTTACTATACTGGCATCACACAGTCAAGTGTAGGTAACAATTCCATGACATTTGCTGTTTTTGTGTTGTTTATTTTATTTAATAAAAAATTGGGGGTTATATCCGATCCAAACTTACGTTTCTTAATTATATAATTGCGTTGGCTAAGAAATCCCACATGTTTGTCGAATTAGTTCTCATGAGTGCGTGGTTCGATCAAAGCTAGAAATGAGGGCATGAGCCTGGAACGAACATTCATACCTTTACCTAAAAAAATCCCACTTTAGAACCTTGAAATATGGCTCCTTGGTAATCCGACGGACATACGTGTAACTCACCACAACGTGTAAGATATTCCACAATAGAATCCTCTGACATTACATTTTAAAACCATGATTTCTTCAATTATTTTCCTCTCTTCAATCCAGGCATCAGCACCTGCATCCCCAACGGGAAACTCCGCGCAATCGAGCCCCGCGCCGGTGTCGCCCTCTAGCGCGTCCGCCGCGGGTGGTCGGTCGCCGCTACCTCTCGTAGCGCCCGATCTGCTCGCCATGCAACTCCTAGACCAACACAACCAGCTGCAAGCGCTCATGAAACAACGTCTGTTTCATCAACATCATATGCAGAAACAGGTGCGCACAAATGGACACGCGAAGTACGTCACGTATTTCGTATAGTGCGATTACGTAATATGGGTGGACATAAATGTACACAAAACACAGACAGATACCTAAACTAAACGAAGCACATTTTTTAACGATAGTAAAAGATAAACATACTTTTATAGGCATATTATGATAGTAGCAGCAATGAATGATTTTCGATTGAATTTCAACTAAGATCTAAAAATACACTACCTTTCGCATTAACTGGCCCGGATCGGGATTGAATCCGGAACCATTTGCTCAGTGGGCAAGATCAGCGAGTCATAGGGCCATTAATATTAACAGTTCATGTTCGCCATCATGTCACAAATGTCTCGACGTTTGAACTTAAATCAACTTTTTAGTTAACACTCGCACGAAAGTATAATTACACAAAATATAATTAGACAAAATGACAAAACCTTCTTAACTTCGACATGTGAGGTTATCCCTATTTAACAAACATTTTACTTGAAAGCTAGACATACGTTAGAGTGTATTATAATCAGTCACAATCTTTTTTGTAATATGTAGTATAAAATATACTAAAATTTACATGTAAAAAAAACAATTAATGCGCGTCTACAATTTTTTTAAATTAAGATAATATATAAGCGCTACTGGGGTTACATATAAATTGGGGTTATGTATAAATATATAAAAAAAATGTAATAGTGAATATTTACGAATTGAAAATGCCGTCGTCCTACAAATCTAATTTATAAACGACATAAAACTTCCAGTGCATGCAGGCATATTTTTAAAATAAAATTTAATTTCATCTTTAGCACATGTCTTCGGAGGCGGCTAAGCGGCAACTGGAACAATCGCGACTGCAAGACCAGATCAATTTGAACCTGTTATCGCAGCCGCATCTCCCGCCGCCTGACTCCTCGCCGGGTAAGTTATGGATAGAAGATAATTACAGAAGCATTGAGTTGAAAGAAATAATTGTAGTTTATATAAAAATCATAAACAAATCAAAAATTGTTATTAATTTTTTGTTCCGATACCAAAAGTAGCACGAAAAGGCTAAAAAAGTTGTAAAATTAAAAAGAACATAATTGTCTATAGAAACTTAGTAAATATTCTAATATTTTTGATATAATGGAATTGTAAATACACGTGCAAGTGATTAATGAATTTCTGAATGGAACTTTAATTAAAATGACCTGTAGCTACAACACGTACTAGAACAGATGGGTACTTAATAACCGAATATTTCTCAAAACCTGTTTTTATTTAGACTTTTTACGTAAATTAATGAGTCAGACGTTATAATTTTAGACCTAAGAATTGGTTTTAGATAACTTAAAACTATAATCAGCAGCATATTAAAAACATTTCTTTTAAAATCTGATTCATAAGTCATTCACTTATTGTATTAGAGATATCATTGGGTCTTTGCATCTTTTTTGATAATCTTTCAACAGGAACCTTGCAGCAACAGCTGGGTGCACAACAGCAGCAGCTGGTACAACAGCTGCAAGCCGTGCAGCGGCAGTACCTGATGCACGCTCCACTCTCCGTACCACCGAATGCTCCTCCAGGTATTACAGATATGAAGGAGCAACAGACCTTTCGAAAAATTACGTTTCCAACAAAAAACTTTGTCCATATTAATCATGGCTTTCGGCAATCTTCGGTTTTCTTCGGATTTATATGGGTCTTTTGTGTTATTGCTGAAATCGATGTATCAGAATATTTATTTTATAAATGTCTTTCGGCAATCTCCGTATATATATATGTATCTTTGTATATTAAAATAACATCAACGCAGTAAAAGTCAATATAACTTTCAAGACAGAATAAAATAAATGATAGTGTTAAACAGTGACGTTATGACGAGATTACCCAATAAATCATGTTTATTGTCATCTTAAACAAATACCTTTGTTTACAATTTCTCTGAAAAGGAAGCAATAAAAATAAACACTGAGCAACTGAAATTCCAACACCAGCTATTCCCTATAATACAGGTGGAATGGTATGCTACAGATGGTATGGATATTTACAAATGATACCTCACAAATATCTGAGACCCAAAAAATATCCGATAAACATTTCTCACATAAATGTCTTCCCCTGTCAGCAGTTACGCCCAGGACCCCTTACTTCCCAGAGAGCGTTCACCAGCTCGGCCACTGGGTCGTCTTCCTGAGCCACAGGAATGTCTAGCAAACGAAACAGTCATAACTTTCTGGATATCTTCTCCGTGACATTACAATTTGTTACTTCTAATAGTCTCCCTTTAAGTCTGGAAATGACGAACGTTCCAATTCAAAAATCAGTACAACACTATCATTTACGCTATTCTCTTCGTCACCAACAATAATTATATGTGTTATTTCTTTTTTGCTGGCTTCATGTCTTACGATATCCGCGACATATCACTAGGTCTGATGCTGTGGGGCAGCGAAATGGAAGAACATCCTCTGTTCGGGAGAGGAGTGTGCAAGTGGCCCGGCTGCGATGCCCTCGCAGACGATTACCAGGCGTTCCTCAAGTGTGTATCAATTTCGTTATGTTCCCAATTTTATAAGTTGTCCATAATCTATACATATAATAAAATTCTAACTGATCGCTTCCAGTACATTAAGGGTATACGAGAAAAACTACTGTTAGGGGCCTTTATTGACGCAACAGAACCCATAAAAATAGTTGTTAGAGTTTTTGTCTGTGTGTCTGTGCGTTTGTTCGCGCTAATTCTGAGATACGGCTTGTCCGATTTCTTTACGGTTTTTACTAAAATATAAAATATAATATGCTAAAAAAAATACAGGAATATTTGCATAATAAAAAAAAAACTAAAAATAACACTAAGAATAATACTAAGAATTTTAAATAAATAGGAACTACAAATTAAATATTTCGTCAAGCGCGTCTGATCGAGGCAGGGTTCCCAGAATACTGGCAGCATTTCCTCGCTGTATAGCGAGACTTATTCGTTGAGCCAGGAAGCTGCCGGCTCTGGAGTCTCCAGTTGCCTCGATTAAACGCGCCGACAATTCATTCAAAAATAATTTGGCCTCGGGACCCTAAGGACCTAACGTCTCGACGGCTAATACTAATATATTGCAGTAGGCGTCATTAATACCCGACGACCCCATAGCCCAGTTGGTAGTGAACCTGCCTGCCGAGCGAGGGGTCTCGGGTTCGATTCCCGGCCGAGGCAGACATTTATGTGACAGATAAATATTTGTTCTCGGGTCATGGATGTTTGTGATGTCCTAATGCGGGGGTGTGAGTGTGTTAACGTTTATTATTATTATTATTATTTATTTATTAATATTTAAAATTAGTTTCGTTCCAATCAGTTCATAAATAAAAAGTTACAATTTATTACACGTATTTCTAACTAACAGAATGAGAAACACAGTCCTAAAACAATTCAGGTGCTTTTTCTAAGCCTAAGGTAGATTTTCTGAAGGGTATCGAGTACATTTGCTCGTTAAGCAATAAATGTTATAGTATGGAGTACATTTGAATAGTTTGAGTTTTTTTACTTAGATTTTTGGTTTTTAATTAACAATATTTCGATGTTCACCCTTACTATGAAGTTATTAAAGTTTTTATATTTAGAAGAATCGACCAAGGAATTGCTTATATTTTAAATGTTATTCAGAATAATGTTACCTTGTAGATACTATATGAGAGATGTCCATGTGTTTCGGGATGTGGAAAGCGGGCAGCGACTTTAGTAATAATCATTGGACTGAAAAAAATTAAAATATTGCAATGAAACTCGACATTTTCATTTCTGCAGGCATTTAGAGGCTGCTCATACTTTAGATGACCGCTCAGCGGCGCAGGCTCGGGTGCAAATGCAAGTGGTGGCGCAATTAGAGTTGCAGTTGCGTCGCGAGCGCGACCGTCTCGCCGCCATGATGCGCCACTTGCACCAGGCCAGGGACTCCCAGCATCACGCCAAGCTCCCCCATGGTAATCTTACCATCCTTGCATCTGCAAGTAGTGATAACTGGAATGAAATTGAAATCAGTCATATATCATTACATACAGAAGTTAAGGTTCTTATAAAACACATATTTATTTAAAACACGCAGTTCAATATCGATAATAAAAGAAGGACCGTAATAACAAGATTGGTCTTAAGGATACTATGGTAACGGCATACGAGATTTTTATGTTTATTAATTTGGAAAACTATTTAGACCCAAAGTAGCACCTTGTATGGTGCCAAAAGTTAAAGATCTTTATTCGGTGTTGTACAGCCGAACCATTGCAGGTTCTTAATATAGCTAGAACTAAT
Source organism: Megathymus violae (assembly GCA_003671415.1). Classification (NCBI taxonomy): domain Eukaryota; kingdom Metazoa; phylum Arthropoda; class Insecta; order Lepidoptera; family Hesperiidae; genus Megathymus; species Megathymus violae. The sequence goes on along the minus strand of PDGT01000006.1, from coordinate 6,005,425 downwards.
TAATTTTACTTTAAAATTTGAAAATCTTATGTTTCAGGTCCTACAAGCGAAGGTGCTTCACCAGGTCCTGTTCGCCGAAGAGTTTCAGATAAATCTGGTGTTGCTATTGCAGGAGGTAACATTGAGATGGCTGATATTCTAAAACCATGACAATGCATTGTTCTGAAGTATTTAAAGATATATTCACCTAAATCAATATACGAGTGAATTATACCTTCATTAAACATTATTATACATAATAGGATTCTTCTTAGGAAATCAAATCTTCTAAGCCTTAGAAGATTTAATTTGAGGATTTTGTGTGAAGAGATCATAAAACATGTTTTCAAATCATAAATTCAATATAAATTTGTTATTAACATCGTAAGATGACTCTGTTACGAATTTGATAGGTTTAATACATTAATATCCTTAATACACTCCAGTAATATAAATAATTTATTTTCTCTACAAGGTCTTCCTTATATGCTCGAAAGAGCTGGATTAGATGTTCAACAAGGTAAAAAGGAAATACATATAAATTTATTTACAGACACGAGTGTATTAGTTATAATGTTTACATAAAGATAACTAGATTTTTTGCCCATAAATGTATGAAAGCTGAACATTTCATCTTCCGTTATTTAACTCGATACAAATATAAAAGGAATTGATTATTAATTAAATTAATTGACGAATCGAATTATGAGAGGCTTGTAAAATTTTAACACTAGCAGATATACCTGTATTTTAGATAACACTAATAGCATAGAAATTGGCAATCGATTTCAAATTTAATTAGAAATATGAAATTGGTAATTGAATGCGTTCGTAAGATTTGGATATAAGGAATAATTAATCAGTAATACTAACAACTCGTGCCCGTCACTAAGACCCAACTCCGTAAGTGTATTCACATGATTGACAGACGTATTGATGTAACTTTGTTCGGTTACAGAGATCCAACGCAATCGTGATTTCTACAAATCAGCTGACGTGCGACCTCCGTTTACTTATGCCTCTCTTATTCGCCAGGCAAGTTTCTCTAACACAAACTATATTTATATTATACAAACTTTTAGAAATCGAATCCATCCTTTCTCGAATTCCAATATCTGCCAATACTTACTTACTTTTAGTAGATATATCCATTCTTTCTTTGGATTCCAGTGTCTGCTAACAACCATCAATTACTTTTTTCGAATATCTTTTGGAGTTGAACACCTGCTAGGAAAAGTTTTTAATTTCAAAATATTGGAAGCTTTTCAAAGTCATAATCTTCAAGTCTACCCTTTAGATTCCTTGAAATGTCAATATTTAAAGTTGTTAAAAACCATTGTAATTATTTTTATAACTATTTCCAAGTTTATATCTTCCGGGCACCCAGATTCTTTATAGCTGTTTTTTTCTATATACCTGAATTGAATATAATGCCAAATGATTTCTAAATGCTCAATAAAATACACTATTTGTACTTTATACATACAACCTATGTTGGTAAAATTTATTTTTTTTAGTTTACAAGATTTAAAATTTTGATTGTAGAATTTTTTTAAATTATTTATCTTGTCTTATTTGAAATCATTATCATTATTTTGAATATAACCAACGATCCATGTGGATATTTTATATTTGTTTTAATATAAATATTTCTAATTAAGTCTGTTGAACGGTAATTTCAGGCCATAATAGAATCTCCGGACAAGCAGCTCACTCTCAACGAGATCTACAACTGGTTCCAGACAACCTTCTGCTATTTCCGACGCAACGCTGCCACCTGGAAGGTAAGCTTTACTTTATAGATACATAGATATACGTGACTATAGTTAAACAATATTCATATCATTAATGTTTAAAATTTGTTACATTCTTATTAATGAATGAGTTCTGTATTTATAATTATATTGAGATTAAGAAATATAAGTGGAATCCAAATGTAATTAATAACTATAATAAAAATAATTCCATCGACAAGGCAATTTTATATGTTCATGAAAATGAATAACAGGCTGACATAGTGTAGTGTGACAATAATTGTTGTTAAGGTTTCGGTGAAGTCTGTGTCTGGATCGATATTGTCTTAGAAAGAGAAGTTCTTTATAAAACAGCGAAATATTATTTTTAGAAATGACTGCGAGTTTAAATTGCATTAATAAATTAGGAACATGCTCGTAAGGAGCCGGAAAAGAACAAATAATGTTAGTAAGACATGAATTATGAAATGGATGTATTAAGTCGAGGAACAGAAGAGAGAAGAATACAAAAGTAATATAAGAGAAAATTATATCCTTGAAATTAAGTATGACAGAGACAGGTAATAGACAAAATGAGACCGACATTTAAAGTAGTTAAATAATAACAACATAAAAAAATATGTGAATTAAGATTTCTAATCAATTTTGCAATATTATTAACATAAAAAAAGTAATATGGGTTTAAACTTAACGTCTTGTAGATTGTACACATTTTACTATGATACAGGTACTCGCGATAATTGAATCGTACGTCAGTTTTTACCTAATGTATGGTTTGGTACTCACGGTTAAATAGTGGAGGAGCGAAGAAACTCTTGACAGATGACATTTGATACTGACAGAACTACATTAACAACATATTTGCATCAGTCGAAATACAGAACGTACAGTAGATATATGTGTACCGGTATCATAGTATATATCTGTATAATATTTCTTCCGTCTTCGAATCCAGTTCTTTTTAACTGCAATATAGATTCTTATACTGGTTTTAACTTCATTTTCAATTTAGATCTTTGGAAATATATATATTTGTATAAAACTACCATTCAGTAGCCAATTTAATGAAGTAAATTGTACTTATAAACTTATACTTATATAATACGAGAAGGGAACGGCTGAAAAACAGCGCTGCGCGAGGTTGTTACCNNNNCGCCCCCCTTTGCCTCAACTTATTTGTATTTGTTGAAATGTTTTTTCATTAAATATTTTTTTTTGTCAGTTATCGTGATTTTTTTATTCATATCTTTTGTTATTGTGTATGACAGGCAATAAATTATTATTATTATTACGTTTCAATTGAAAATTATTTTTAATAATTGTTTGCTTTCAAAAACAATGTTATAATGTAATAAATCAATGCGTGAAATTTATTTGGGGCTGCATCACGTCACAGATAATATTAAAGGACACTTTAAATCTAGTGTCAAACATTTATTTAAACTTGTTTCGACAATGACATCGGTAGCCATATAAATGTGGTCGACATAACAGAACGCGGTGCGTCACAACCTGTCACTGCACAAATGCTTCATGCGAGTGGAGAACGTGAAAGGCGCAGTGTGGACGGTGGATGAAGTAGAGTTCTACAAGCGACGTCCTCAGCGAGCTGCGCATGCGCCGCCGCCGCCGCTACACGCTGGGTACGGCGCCCCGCCCGCCGTGCAGACCCTCTTCCGACTTACACTGCACAGTTACCTACATTACCTGAATAAACTTTACAGTTACCCATACTTAACACTTAACAACTACAGTTATATTAAACTTACATATATTATTATAGTACATTTATCACTCGATTACTCGATACAATACGATAACACAACTGATGTTAAAAGAACACTATACATGATCGTAATGCGCTTTAACAATGCTTTATACTTTACAGTGACAATTTTATATCAAACTTATTACTTTAATACACTTTTTAGACACATTGACATTTACCCTTTAAACTTTATTACGCATCATTATCTGATATTAAATTTTAACAACATTTGAAAAATAGGCAGTTATACAGCAATATATCTTGCAATTACGACTACACTTTTAAATTATACTACTTTACAAATATACTTTACATTACTTTACGATGGGAACGTTTTATAAACATCTTGAATACTTTACAGTAACAATTATACATTAAACTCATTACTTCAATACACTTTTCAGATACCTTGACATTTACACTTTAAGCTACATTACACATTACTATCTGATATTGCATTTGAAAACTTTACCATTACACAGTACTATACCTTCCAGTTACTACTATACTCTTAACTTATATTACTTTACAAATATGCACTCCATTCCGGAACCGGTTCATAAACTCCTTAATCGCTTTACATTTTGTGATGACCATTGCACTGAATAAATACCTTGCACAAACATACGTTACATGAAGTGACGTGTTTATTTGAACTGATTTAACACTTCACACACGCTGAACAACGAATAAACTCTACTTTCTACGTTCACTGTTTTACTCCAAACTTAAATAACAACAAAAAACTTCATATAATGCTAGTAGTTTGATAATACTATAGAGATAAAATTACTATTTTACTTCGAATGTTAAAACTGACCATGAACCCATGCTAAGTTGCAACTTTCATTTATTATAATATATAGTACAATACAAGTACTCAATGACTGTCGTATTATACATTTCCACAATTATACATTTATATTCCGTTGCACTTTGCCTATTCTAATACTACGTAAAGTGTAGAGTGTAAAAAGTATTATACACTTACTTATTAATACTACTACTACTTTGTATACTTCAAACTTACACACTTCACCTTTTTATACCAACGTCACGACACACTTAGTACTTCAAATATATAGCTTTGTTACATTTAGACTAAATATTCTATGAAAAAAGAGAGTTCTCTTTTATTTAAACTTTATAATTACTATACTTTAAACTTATATTACTTTATACTACTTGCCTTAGTATAATCACATCACTACTTAACTACAATACACACTTTTCAGTCTTTACGCTATACAAGAGTACTCACAGATATTCACTGTCAAGCACAAACTAAACGCCAACGTAATGGAAGCTATTTTGATACATTATCAAATTATAATATTGCTTGACGAGGTAAAAAAATTTCTTCAACCATTAATACTTATTTACTCAGAGTGAATTGAACTGAATAAGAGTCAAAAACTTCATACATTTCCACACTATACAAGGACAACACTAAACATTAATTTATCTTTCTCTTAAATATTTTCTCTCTAACCTAGTTAAGTATCTAACCCTTATTGTGTAAATAAACGTTTTTATCTCATTTCAGATTTTAAATTTGTAATTATACGTGTAGTGGGTTTTAAATTAAATTTGTGAGTGGTGTTGTAACTGGGTTTGCTTTAGCCTTAATAACTTGTAATCTTTTCAAACCAGTTACATCGTCACCAAATTTGAGGTCTTGTCATCCGTATTTAGGTTTCGTTGTGTGTGTTCGTGGGTTTCAGCGCAACGGTGAATAACATTTTTCTCGCTTGCCTATTAACCTCGCTCCTATCATCGGATCCCGTCCTTTGGGGTCTTTTTCTTGGGCCATTCCTGCATGTTGATTACATTCAAAGACCTTCGACGATCTGAGTGCGCTACAATCGTTCTAAACTTAATTTTACTTTTATTGTATTAAAAATCAATATCTAAAGACGATTGAATCGCATGATTGGGTTTAACGTTAAGATAATAATGAAATGGAGTTTTACAGAGCTCAGTTATCGCCTCGGCGAGTTATTGTGTGCTAAACGGGAATCCATTATAGAATGCGATCCGGACGAACCTGTCTCTGCACAAATGTTTCGTGCGCTACGAGGACGACTTCGGGTCGTTCTGGATGGTTGACGACGCGGAGTTCGTGAAGAGACGGCATCTGAGTCGTGGAAGACCTAGGAAGTACGAACCAACGCCGGGACCCAACACTGCTCCACCACAGTAAGGGCGAAGCTTCATACGAAGCTGCGGTCGTCCAACGAATCTAAATTTGGATTTTAAAATGTTCCTGATTCAGTATTAGATGGAATTGAACATTCTTAACATACTATCTATATTTATGAAAGTAATAGTTTTGAAGCTCAAAAAAGACGCTCGGTAGATGATTCGAAAATTGGGATATCAATGAATTTGAAAAAAATACACGATTTAAATGTTTAAGTGAATTCAATTCAACCATTACTGAATCAAGAACTTTATGAAACAAAAGAAACAATTGATGCAGAATATATAAAAGGATTTCAACAAAAGTGTTAGAAATTTAGAAAACAAAGTCAAACAAGATAATTTATAATTAGAACTATTTTTAGTAATTGTCGATTGTGAGAATCGTTGGACGATCGCGTCCATAGAGCATTCCCTTGTTTGTGAAATATTGGGAATAAACCTTAAATTATCGTAAAGGTGATTTTCGGTTTTCATTAGATTGATGTTTCTGATCATTATGTAAAGTGTATCACTGTGTAAGCTTAGATGAGTTCAACATGTCATGTTAGAATGTTACTATAGAGATGTGAATATAAGTAAGTCATACTGCGTGTGTTTAATTTTCATTTATAGTTTTATCATCACTAGTAGCTCTCATATCATCCACGAAGATTAAACAAGCTGCAGTACTATATTCTAGACACTTAGAGTGCGAAGCTATAACCTAATTGTTTTGCAATAGTTTTAACATCCCTATTTAATATGACTTGTCTAATAAATTAGCTTCAATCATAATATGTTGCTATTGTAACACGGATACATTTTTTAATTCATTGAGGAAAGACGTGTTTATGTCGAGTTGTATGTGATCATGTTTATTTCGATAAATATAATTATATGCATGTAGATTGCATTTCAATGAATTATTGTAAAGAAGGATCGTCGTTGGATACCCAAGTAAGATTGAAGAGGTCTTTAACTCTTTTTGTATTCCCTTCGTTTTCATCTGCATGTTTTATATCCCTTTTAAGGAACGAGGTGAGTGTTTGGCTTCTAACGCTTTTGCATGTGCATCTTTGTCGCATGATAAATTACTAGATTTTTTTTCAATTTTGTCTATAAGCTTGCAATTATATATTTTTTCTCTTTTATTCTTTTTAATATCCTTTAACTTATTTCTAACACACTTTTCACTCTCACATGAATCACTTGTACAGACGAATTGGACTTTTTCATATCAAAATTGAACACTTCACAAATATTACACTTTGACAAATGACACATTTTTTTGAATGGTTTTATACCATTACTTCAGAAGAGGTCTGAAATGGCCGGGGTATGACTTTTTATTAAAGATTTTTATTAACTTATTACTTGATTTTTAAAGTAAATGAAAATAAATTTTATGACTTCTTCTGTAAAGATTAAATTTAATTAAAACAGTAAATTGTTTTCAATGAGAAAAAAAAATCTCTTAAGCTTCGTTATTGAAATTACAATAATTCATAATTCCTACAGATTTATGGGAGCCCAGAGCCCACCTATGATGACAAGCCCTCATGGATACAGCGAGGTTCTTAAACGAAATTTACAGGTACTAATTAAATTAAATATGTTGCTGGACAAATTAATAATTTATGAAACAGAATCATTATATCAAAGATATTTTCAGGGAATGATGGAAGACTGCAACTTGTCATACATTTCTGGAGATGATCACATGATGCAAACTGAAGACTATCCATCTTCTCATGAGGATTATAAGTAAGACAAATTGATAATTTACTTAAAATATATCTACAAATTTTAGGTTGCCTTCTGCGACATGCGGCCATTTAACCAGTGTGTTAAAGTGAGAGATCTTACAGTTCAGATTAAATTTCTTATTATGTAATAAAATGAAATAAAATAATGTCGAAACATTATGTACATAGATAATTACCATAAAAGTAACGTTGTACAATTCGTTTAGGGAAATATTAAGGTCACCTATTTTTTCGTCCCTTTACTCACATGTTATATTTCGGTTTGAAATAATATCAGTTTCCACAAGTGTTTCAACTGAGACTTTAAATCGAGCAAAACATCTGTGACTCTACCTTTAACTAATTTATAGTTTGACGTTTTTTAAATGTACAGTTGAAATCATCCTACGACTAATGTTAACATCATTGAGTTTGCAAAAACTTTGATCATTTCATATGACCTACGTTACAGCCGACCTCCATTGATGAATGGATACGGCAGCAGCAGTTCTTCACATGACGTTAAAGCCGAAGATCTTAGCGCCAATGACACGCAAGATATCAAACCCAATATATACGCTCTCAAGAACGAAATGCAGGCTTCTGATTATTCTAACAAAGGTAAAGATGTACAAGGTTATATAAAAATTATTAGTTTTGTTGTAAATATATCAATTGTTGAATAATTGACTCTTATAAAAAGGAGACCAGTGACGTGTCGTGACATGATGATAATGAATGTAATTAATTGTGGACTTTTAGAAGTCTTGTGTATCCAGAGACGATATTATGGTATAATTTTCTTTAGTTTTGCATTTAAACCAAACGTGTTAAATGTGTTATCGCCAGCGACATTCCAAATGAGATATGTTACTTTTTATCATCTGTTAATTATTATTATCATTTGTTATCATCATTTTGAATATAATACTAGCATTTGCTAGTAAAAAAACAAATTGTACATCCTTAACTAAAACTCAATCTTTTAGTATAAATGTAATTGTCCTTTTACACGTTGTCCTTGTACCTTAATTTAATCAACAATATCTTTAAATTTCTTATAAAATCTTATATTAAATGTATTAATTCTTACTCAGGAGCTGACTACACGAACAACAAGGAGTCCTCTTGCAACCGCTCCAGCGAGACCAGTCCGTATGATGACTATTCTCGCTCCGACGAGAGATACCGCCCCTCCATATCTCACATTAAGGATGAAGCTGAGAACTTATCGCTCAACGAGCAAAGATCTGATAAGTAAGCCTACTGTAAACTTAAGTTGAGATTTCCATTAATGAAGGAAAAGTTTGGAGCCATCAACAGTGGTGAAAATCCTGTGATTAAACGAAATCAAATCTCAACTCTAATTCGTAAACAAATGACATTGCATATACAGTCGTATTTGAAACTGCAACGAATAAATTTATAGAAGATATCGAACGAAGTATTGAAAATGATTGAAATAAAGATATCTATAAAGCAGATGATCAAATATTCGGGAATAAGATCAATTCTAAAGAGACACATCGATTGAAGATGGCTCTCAGTCTCGTATGCTTTATGCCGGAAAGCCTTGAAGAAGAAAGTGATGTAGTGAAAAACGATTAGAAAATAATCGAAAGTGAACTTAAACTGAATTTATAGCAATACGAAAGTGAATTTTAGCAGATGTAAGGACGAATTTCAGCATTTCTAGTGTTAGCGATATCACAGTATGTAATACAATTTATATTCTACGGGTGTAGTTATATTTCAAGTTATTAGTGGAATATCCGTTTTCAATTGTGTTCACTGTTGGATTTAATCGATCGTGGATAATCGCCACACGTTTAGGAATAACCAAATATTATTTTTCAATTGGCCCGGTTTTAACGGGAATTTTTGAAGTATTATAGTTTTTATCATTTTTATAATCAATCTAAGTTCATTGCTATTTACGATAGTGATTTAGTAGTTAAAATTCGAATTGTTGGTTATTATTCATTAAGTGATAGGGCAATTAGGTGAGAATGAGTATCGTGACAGTCTTGTAACCTTAAAAGGTCCATATCAATATATAAAAAAATATTTAATCATTATGTGTAAACAAATAAGAACAATAAGTAGTTGTATCTGTTTGTCTAAGAGTACGGTACGTTATCACGCTAAGCGTTTTGGTTGATGCCAGTAATGACTCGACACGAGATTTCCTTGTTGATAGTCGTAAAGAAAAGCCTGAGTTTAATTAAAAAATTTCCGTTATTATCGATAATGGACGTAAATGCTGGAACTAAGTTATTTTTTTTACTGTCAAAAATCCTACTAAAGATCAAACAGTTAAGCAAGAAGAATTTCATGAAATTGAGTGATTGTTTAAAAATAACTACTTGCGTAATTGTGGATTTGTAGAAAATTTGGTAAGAATCCATCCACGCCGAATGAATTTGTATTTCTCCACGGTCCGATTCTCGCGATCTTTTTTGCCGCGCGCACACAATTATGGAACGAACTACCTTCTGAGCGATTCCCGGAGAGATATGTTATGGAGTTTGGAGTTCTACAAAAAGGTGTAAAAAGAGATCGTGATCAGTGTTGCCTATATCCATAGTTGTCGGTGACCACTTAGCTTATCTTACTAAAATAGTAAAAAAATATTTTTGGTGGTCAATAAAATCAAATTAAATTTCAAAAAGCATATTTTCTACAATGAAAAAGATAATGAGTGAATTTCAACATTAAAAACTCATACTGTTAATATTTTTTAAATTGTTTATTAAAAAATTAAAGAAGTAAACGAAATTATATCAAAATACAATATCTATGAAAGCAAACCCAAACATAAACAAATTTTGGTATCCAAGAATAACTAAGGCTGATCTTACTCTATCAACAAGGACAGAATTTAAAGGATCTCAGAGGCATGTTTTATAGTTCAAAAGCTTAATAATTATTTTGCTACCGAGCCACGGAATTGACTTTACAAGTGATCTGAATTTTATTTTTCGCTACGCAATTTTTCGTAACATCATTCTGAATTACCTTCAGTGCCATATTTAAATGGTATCAACAATTTTACTTCACCAATTCTGAAGGATTGTTCGTTTTAGTTTTTGTAAGCTTAGGATGTAAATATTTATCATGAGTATCATGAGATGTAAATTGTTTAAGAAAGTATAAATTTAGTGTCATGTAAACGTTCTTATCGCAGTAAAATTATGCATATTAAATCGTTCATGTTGTAGAGAATTTAGAATTTTAGTAGTAAATTCACTATACGAATAATGATAGCAGTTTTTGAATAATACCAATTTGATAATTGCATTTCTTGGGACGTTGCATTTACAGTTTTTCCATATGAGAGGTTAAAGGGTTGAAAATAATCATATCACAATAACGTATTGGTAGGTATTAATGTCGTAGAACTGTAATATTTACCCATCGTATAGATTTCACTGTATCTATTCAAAATAGCTTAGAAAGTACATTGAACGTTGTCAAATATGGTTATTGTGTACATTTTTATTTGTACTCTTTATTAAACTCATTGTTAGATGTTACGTTATATATATCTACAAATATTTTTTATCACACTGATATATAATTTAAAGCTTTATTTGATTTAGGATTTAACTTAAAATTTACGCTAATGTTGTGACTATTTTGATGGAAAATTTGATATTTTTTGTGCTATTTAGTTTTGAAATTGTGACTTAATTTACTATGATATGTTTTGATACAGTCATATTAATGATTATTCTTATATTTTTGTGATGAACTATTGCTAATAGTTGAATCCTTTTTAAGCTATATTTTCGTTTAAAATCAATTCTGCGTACGTTTAAACTCAGTACAATTGGTTTCTGTGCCACATTTTGAATCACTGGAATTGATTGCGTTGTTATTATATGAGTGTAGTTATTTAAATTTTGTAATGTGAAGATTTTGCCAATAGAAATATTATTATTTTAACACGTCACATCTACAGTACAATTTTTATCTACAATACATAGAGCAGCTAGATTTTATACTTGTTTTAAAATTGTCACAATTTTTGGCAAAGTCTTTACACATTTCCCGATGTATTGCTTTTTAGGTGCGAATGAAGCAGCATGCTTATCGCACTGTAATTTGAAAGGGAGGTCCGATTTACAAGTACTCTTAGCCCCAGCATGGCGCCCAAGCAGGGGCCGCACCATTTATTGATTATTGTAAATTATACTTAATTAGTGTTGTATTAAACCAAATCATTACAATTATTCTTTTGTTTTATTCTGAATTTACTCATAATTATCGAGGCCCAATCGGTGGAGTAAAACAAAACGAAATCGTGAGGTAAAAAAAATAAAAAGAAACAATATCTTAACTTGGGGCTAGTCCACTTACAAAACCTTGAAGCCTTCCTTGCAGTTAAGTATCTAAAGCGTCATGTAATTTTGCACATGATTTTGTGAATACCCCCAAAATAAGATGTCAATGATATTTAATGTTTACGTCAATGGTTGGCGAAGAACTAATTTATTATCCCTATACAAATATTTGTACTGAGTAAATTTTGGCTTACTTTTTAAATAACTAACATATAAATTAGGTAACTAACAATGGAATGTAAGACTTAACTCTCCTCGGATTAACACTGGCCAAGGCCTGGCTAGCAGCAGAAGCAGCAGTAGTAGGAGAGTTTATGTACACATCAGAGCATTACTCAAAATACTAAGTTATGCTCGTTTCCTCAAGCCGGGTTTACCCCAAAATTGAGACTGATATGCCGATTCGATATTGGATTGGAATTGAATATATTTAAGCAATACATAAAATTTATTTTCTTCATTTATAGGAAGATTTCTTTGATTTCTGGACAAAAAATAATAAGCAATTCCAATTTCCATCCATGTTAACTGGTAAAACATCGGAGATGCCTTTATTTTGACGATCTCATAGCCCAATTCATAGTGACCCTGCCTGCCGAGCGAGTTGTCCGGGTGTCGATTCTGCCCGGGTAGACATTTTTGTTCAATTAATTAGTTAATATTGATTTAAAAGATGAGACGTTTGTTTTGCCGTTTCTGCTCAATGTTAAAGTACCTTTTCGAAACGGTAGAAGGCGAAAAAATGACGTGTAAAAAATAGAAAAATACGTTAACGATTTAATGATTTGTGAAAACAAAAGTGATATTTATGTATGTCCATACGACTGACAATGTATGGTATTCTGGTGGAGGGTGTGAGTGTGCGAACGTATATTTATTTATTTTACTATTATGGGTGTCCACTTATTATATTATGGTTATGGGTGGCGGTGACAAAGTGGTCACCATTAAGTAACCTGTTTGCTCGTTTTTTTTTAGCAGACGAGCCACCTGATGGCAAGTGGTCACCGTCGCCCATGGACATCAACAAGACCAAAGGTATCAACGATGCATCATCGGCCAGGAAATGAGCAGAAGGTAAGAAAGAAAGTCGTTTGTCGGCTATTTACATAAAAAAAATGAAATGTAAAAAAAGTATCCCCTATTCAACGGATACAACCGATCATTACTGCGTCGTTTTGTTTTAGCTGTAGATATAATTAATATCTAAGGAAGCGACGCATGCGCAGCATGTGACGATACGACGTGAATCATTTGATTACGGTCTGTACTTAACCGATTGTAAAAGGAGCTGGGTTTTGTTTTCACTGAAGTTTAACGGCTAAACATGTCTTGTTATTGCCCAATCATAATCCTGTACCGTTGATTTTTTTTTTAATTTAAGTTGTTGAATATTTAATTAGGAACGGTGTAAAATAAATTAGTTTATGTCGTCACCGTTCATGGATGGTTTTCAATGAGCACGCAGTACAATGTGGTGATTTGCTCCACTCGTTTCCCGGCTGCTCTCAGAAACTTGATGGAAGAGCGACAGTAGAGTTAAGTTCGGTGTTGTTTTTGAGCTGATGTTAAATAAATGAAAGCTTGCAATAATTATTACAGGAGCGTAACAACGCAACGGTACAAAGGATTCAAATCACTAAACACTCCACACACCTCGCCGGCAGCGGAATTTGTAATACCAGTCATTTTCAGAACTACTTTTAGACTTAATTAAACACAACATCGTAATGTACCAAATGTGTAAATATTCATGTAAATGCAGATCGGGTAAATCGGTTATTGAATAAAAAAGCTTTATAAAGAAAACATTTTTTATTATATACGCACGGACGTCGATACGCGGTAGATTGATTTATAGGGCGCGACAAGTGCAGTGGGGTTGGGGTCGTTCTAGTAGTTATCGACAAATATGCGATTCTGAAAAAAAAACTTATTAATAGCCGATTTAAAAAAAAAAAAAAAAATAGCAACAGAACATTACGTATTTGTACTTTTATATGTAATTGTAGTAAAAAAAATAAAAAAGTGATTAGTCTGTAAGTGTACATATGAAAAGGACTGGTCCTATTTGAGGTTCGAAGTCTCAAGAAGGATCTATAATAATAGATGCTCACACTTGCCCTCACAACCATACGATTACAAGTATTGTGTGCGGCATTGAAATTCGAAATAAGTGGTCCTAAATATCCACACGAGAACAAACATTTTACTGTGATGTAATAAATTATATCTGCCCCGACCAAAGGATCATCAAGCCAGCAATATTGATTTATAAACCTACAATATCATCTACATATTTATGTATAATTATAAGTAATATTAACTTAATTAAGATATTCTACATTTATTTATTTCTTATGATCTACAACAAAGAATGAAACAAAGTCGGACTTAAAGCCATAAGCATTCTCCGCCACATTATTTTTATTCTAAATCAATTCTAGTGACTTACGGTTCATATGTAAATTTTTAAATTAATTTTCAATTTAACCTTCTACCTCTTCTAGTGTTGTAAAAGTTAAATGTCAAATTAATTAAATAAGATTCCATAAATAAAAAAAATCCCAATTAAACCGTATAGAATATTGTGCCAGAATAATCTTTTTTCAGCCAGAATAATTTGCATCAGCCACTGCACCTCACTTCCGTCACCTAGTCCAAATTTTTTTAATAAAATTTCAATAATTTTAATGCCGTCCCATTTCTTTTTGTTATTTACTTAGCTATGTTTACGAATGAATTTCCACGTTATCTTTACGCTAAACATTTTACGATTAAAAAGTGAAGCGAGACCTCTACAGTTCTTTCCTCGAGTATGTACAACTTATAGGCACTGTTATATCTATATCAATAAACGGATGTTATCGATAACTTATATCGAGCCAGCACATCTCTACATCACTCACTGACATGTGGCTCTTAATTATAACTTCACTCGCAACTACAAAACCACTGAACCGACAAAAAAAACTTTAAAATAACTGTATTTATAATACCTATCTGGTTACTGAACTCGTCGTCTGCTGGAAAAAAAATTTTTTTCGACGCACATGTCTAAGAATGGGTTAAGATTTTTTTTGTGAAAAAGTGTCATTTTGATTCGAAATGGAAATTTAGGGGTTATTTAGTATTTTTAACGTTGTTACGTATGTTTTTTCCGCGTTACAGAAAGAGATGAATAATGTTCGGGCACATGGCTGTGATTTGAAATTGTGACATACGACACACGTGAGAATAGTTTTTAGTGTTATCTTGTGTTTATGGGGATTTTAGTATTAATTTTGTAATTAGCGTAGGACCGAATACTTTGACTTGCTACTGATGAGTTTGGGTTCGATTTCCAACTCAGTCATATGAGATAAAGTGGATACCTAGGTAGGTAAACTAGGCTGTAATCATTGCTTAAGATAAATTGTAATCCTAAAAGTATAATATCGAATTAAAAAAACTTCTTTTCAGTTATTGTCTGCTTAATTTCATTGGTGTTCTTAGGTCTAAATTACAATCTTCATCTATCTATTCGATTTATACTTGTAATGAAACTGTAAAGAGATTGAATCTGTTTTTGTGAATGTGATATTTTTTTGAAATTTGTCTGTCTGTCGGTTTGTGTAACACTAAAAACACTAAACACATTTAGACGATTCCTTGCAAATATCGAACTTTATTTTTATTTTATATTTTTCACCCTGAGAATCAACAATCTGTTTCCGCAGAATTTTCCAGAGCGAAGTAGGGGCAGGTTACTAGTATAATATAAAAAGACCTTATAAGGTATATTTTGCACCGTCTTGTATCAATCATAAGCAAAAGACTGAAATGGCATTAATTAGACGACGTGGTTTCGATGATGGATGGATGACGATAGATGTAACGAGTGCTTCCCGGTTTTTCCTTTCTTATTTCCTTATTCTATTACCCTTTTAGCCGATAAACGAGCAGTCGTACCCCGTGATGGTCATGGAAGCCTATGCATATCCACAACACTAAATATAGTATCGATGCGTTGTCCAGAAGGAAGCGTAAAGCCTGAACTGAACGCAACTGAAACGCGTTAAACATATCGCGGTTAGTATTAGGAGGGTGATAACAAGAGAGGCAGATAATGAACCTTAAGAATGCACGGATACCATTGGAATGAAATTAGGTACTGAGTTTATCGAGCTTCAACAAGAAGGCACGATCATTATTACTTGGCCTACTGTTCAATGGGCATAAAAGAGGAGGTTGGCTCGACTTTAGGTGATATGGAGGCTTTTAAACTTCAAGAACGTGGAAGGCACATACTATGTTACGTGTTATGTGTGTGTGTGACTGTGTTGAATCACTAGACATCACAACAAACACCATAATCAAAATGAAACAGTTCCTCTCGTATGTTCATTTTCTGATTATCAAAACAAACATCACAACGAAAGGCATGTATTTAACGAAGGCGTTCAAAACGAGCATTATTATCTATCGTTCGAAGAAAGTTTATTTATATAATTTTTTTCCATATGCAGTGAGAGGCGTGTGGCACAATTACTCGTCTACATTATTGTATTTATTTCTGTTGGTCCACATGTGCGCGTGCGCTTATTGATCTCGATGGTAGATGAACAACTCGCGGGCTGCTTTCGTATATTTTATTTTATATTATTTACTTTATTTTTACACGTATTATTATATTTCTTTTATCTGTATGTAATGTTGTGTTGTATATATCTATAGAAATGTTATACAGTGAGTGCGGAATCACGGCACCCATTTGAAAAAAACATTTACGACCTGAAAGGTATATAAACACTTGGGCTACATAATGCTTTAAATAAAATAAATTTAACTTTGTCGTTTAGTTGCTACAGAGTGTCTCATGTGTATTATTAATAAATTTTTTACGGGGCTGCACCTGTACATTAAACATATGTCTAGATCTGTACGTATATCTGTACATTATTATCCTGAATAATTTTTAATAAGTATCTTAAAGTTTAATACTTATAATATTAAAACATATATTACATTGCGGGCCGCGGTTGGTAAAATATGGTATGCACGAGTGTTAATTTGGTGTACCACCGCGACGATCACTGCTTGTCAAAGTGAGGGTCTAAGTTACACTGATATTATTATTACGTTTTTAAAAAATCCAGTTAATGTGTGTATCGGAAAAAAATTGCCATCTTATTTCAGGATAAGTAATCTATTCACATATTTTGCATTATTATTGAGGAATCTAAACGAGGGTAATTGATCGAATTATGTTTTCTGGTGTGACAATATAAGTAGTAGGTTAAAAATCGGCTTCACACTCGTGCAATCTCAGTTAGAATGTTGGCTTAACACCTTTCATTAACGTTTAATTTGTATAAAGACCTTACATCAGTTATAATGTTTAATCTAAGTACTAATAAATCAATCGCCAATAGTCCTGAAAGGATATATTCGATATGGAACAAAAATCTTTTACAAACTCTCAAATATTTTTTTATACACGTTTATTCATCCAAACTAAAGTATAAACTAATATATAAAAATATTCATTTATAAATTTACTCCAATACATACGTATTGCCCCCCAATATAATTAAATTTTAATATAACTTGCAAACGTTATTGGTGATTTATTACTGCCTTTAAATACTTTGAGCACAACTGCTCACAAGACAAGTGTAAGCATTTCTCGTCGTGTCCTAGATAACGGCACGTAACAATAGCAGAAGACATCAATCTTCACGAGAGCCTTGAGTTTGTAGAAGATGATAATTTTAGTTCTTTTTTAATTAAAAAATATTTTGCTTTTAACTTCATGGCTCTACGATTGTAGTTACGTACAGTATTGATTGCATGTCTATTTCTTTGAGTCGTTTGTAAAAAAATATGAATTATACTTTTTGTATAACTTTATTTTGATTTAAGAAATGAAGTAAAAATAATGAACGTTCAAGTTACTGTTTTATGTTAACAACCCACGAATGGGTGGACGCGCCTCATGATTGTATGTGGTCTCCACCGTCCGCATAAATCAAGGACCAGGTGAATCGCCGACTTGTTAGTTATCAAGAAAGAATTATTGAACCCGTTTTAGTGAATCCAGTAAAATTTCTCGAATGGTTACGTGCTACAGAGAGTACGTTTAATATATTATATATATATATATATATATATATATATTGCTAGGAGGTAGTAAAGAAAAAAGCAATCACACACCCTCGCACTAGGATTCTCTATGTTACGGGTTTCAATACATATCACATATGAATCGCATCACAAATTAAGGAATGTAATAAAGTTTTATTGCCCTACCGGGATCGAACCCCGGATCGTTCTGTCAGCTGGCAGCTCTACCTTTGACCTAAATATGATATTGTCACGACGTGCGGGACAGGCGTAGAAGTCGTTAAGCCTTTTTGAATAGTAAGTGTTTATTTCAACATGCAACAAACGAACCAGTGACATATGATGTGATCCCACACATCCTGACGCCATGGATATCACTGACACGTTGACGCCCAGGAAAGTGTTTGTAAGTGCGCTATTTAACTGATTCTCTAAGACTAAAAACGAAACACATAAAAACTTTTCATGGTTAATTCTCGGAGGAAGGTGGTGGCTATTCAGGTTAATGAACCTCACCCTCACGCATGACTACCGTTGGGATGTAGCTGGATGATCCAGAACTTAGCGGTTCCCCCCATTGCCTCGTCCGTTGTTGAGCAGGATGCACCATGAGACCATAAGACTCCTACAAACTTTTAATCCTGCAGACTACAAGCATTACCCGGCTGGCTAGCTACCACCCTCCTAGAACCAACCTTGAAATATGTTAACGCTATTTCAGGTCCCATGTTCTTGGCCTGTAATGATTTTATCAGACTGTCCATGTGCTTGTTTGACGGCTGCTAATACAAAATACCCTAATACATTTTAGCGGTGAATTCTTTAACAGTCCTGACGTGATGCTCACCTGCGTTAAATCAAGAGCCGTGCAAAATTTTATGATTTTAAACCACATGGTTAGCTGCACGCTTGCCAGTAATTCAGATCTATGTCGGATTTTTATCACGTAGATATACAGTGTCAGTTATAATCTGATAAGTATTATTATCGAACGCGCCGCCGTCGGCTAGTGCGTTGCACGTGGCGACCAAGTGGTAAATGCACTTTCTTATTTGTATAGTCGACTTGTGCTTTACTCATCGTTTTTCAGTTATGTTTACGAAGCTCGCACCGCTGCCATTATTAGGTTTAAGTTACTCGAATGTATTATTATGAATGTCGCGTGGCTACGACTTGACAGTTATGAATTTTAATTTTTTACATCATCATCTCAGGAAATGTCTGGTGACAAACACGTGATGCCTTAACAAAAAGAAAGATGTATGTACCTTGATAATTCAGTAATAAGGAGGTGATGGTGGCAGGGCGTTCGTTGAATGTTACTGGGCTATGTTCCACTCAGCTAAATCTCCACAGTACTAGTAGCTACTATTCTCCTTCTAGAAGTTAGTCCTAAAATGTATTTAACGTTATCCGGTTACAGTGTCAGAAACCCAACAAACAACGAACAAACAAGTTCGTTTTTGACCTGCAGTGCTTTAGTGATAGTATTGTATGAATGATAATGAGCGACAAGCAATACCTACCATTAATTAACATCAAAAACTGTTATTTTATAGTTAACTATATTTATTACTTTATTGTACTAATCTTAAAATAAAGAGAGTACAATGGCTTAATGCTTAATGGCATTCTCTACCAACTAACCCTGGGTGCTGGCGAGAGGATGTGGCAGGTGCGTACACGGTGCACCGCTGAAGTTGACCGCAGCACAAAGTGTTACCGTTGCGTTAAACCCGGCCATAAAGCAAGGGAGTATTCTGCTGTGCCGAGATGTACGCTGTGTGCGGAGGCAAATAGGCCTGTGGATCATTGGCTGGGGAGCAATTCGTGTTCATCGCCTGAGGTTCCAAGAAGATCCAGAGTTATATCCAAAAGTATAGCTCATGATGGCCAAAGTCAGCCAGCTGTCAGTCAGTCTGAAAGCAGCTGTCTCCGTATAACAACGGGGACCGAGGAGGCGATGGCAACTACGTAATATCAACATGGGCTTTCGCTTCCTTCAGGCGAACATTAACCACTCCGTCAGAGCCCAGGACTTATTCAAACAAGACAGGACAGGATCAGGACATACAAAGCATGGCGGAGTGGTTGATTGAAGTAGCTGTTGACGCCGAACCTTAGATTGTACCACCCTGGGATAATTGGGTGGGGGACAACAAACAAACGTTTTATTCATGTACCCACTTATTCCGAATACTTGACAGTCGGTAAATTAGGAGTAATTTAATTTTATTAAGAAAAATAATTTAACCTAAAACGACTGACCGGGCTTCCGTCACGGAAGGCAGGGCCGAGACTGAAATATCAGCGCTGTGCTCACGCGCGGCTTTAGCTGAGGCCGGGCCCGTTCGTAGCTCGTTACGCTGCAGCACGGACATTTCATGTTGTATTTAGGTTTAGTTTAGCATATATTTAGGGTGTAACGTTATTGCGTTTTCTTTTCTCTGTTTTTTGTGTATTTTATTATGTTCAGCTGCGGCATTTACACTACGAATAAACATTTTTTCATTTCATTTTTTTTCATTTCATTTCATTTTCATTTCATTGGATAGCTTGATGGCCATTGTTTTATCGAGTACTGGTGGTTCTCCATTCCTCTCTGTAGTTGCGAGGGGCAGGGGGTACGCGGCGATCCGTTGGAGAGAATATATACTGATAGGAGTTTACTCCTCTCCGAATAGAATCCTCGCCGAATTTGAGTCGTTTTTGGGCATGGTAGGTGCTGTTGTTGGACCAACACTATCTCGTGGTGAGGGATTTCAATGCTAAAACAAAGGCTTGGGGTTGCCTCGCAACGGATGCGCGCGGCGAGGTTCTGGAGGAATGGGCGACGTTGACTGGGCTTTTGGTCCTCAACCAAGAGACAGTGAATACCTGAGTTTGACAGCGGGGGGATCGATAGTGGATGTGTCGTTTGCAGCCCCTGCTGTTGCGCGCCTTGTCCAAAGGTGGAAATGCCTTTGATGCGGTGGAGACACTATCAGACCACTTATACATCTGCTTTGATATATCCACCCTTCCGGAACACTCGGGCACTCGTCGCCCCGCCACGTTATCTCCGAAGTGAGTTCTGAGGAGTATCGATGAAGATATCCTGGAGGAGGCTGCAATTGCTCAGGCTTGGTTAGCTCCCCTTCAGCCTGTGGAGAAAATCCGTCCCTGGGCACCCCCACTCACCGAGATTCTCCAGCCCCAGTTGCTGGAAGACGTAGTATCCACTTTGTTTCCAACCAGAGTGGACCATACCTCTCCTGCGATGATGCCATCTCGGGCGGTAAACTTCGATAAGGCAGTAGAGGTTCCACGTGTGTCGTAGAAGGAGCTAGGTAAGGCCATTGTTCGACTCTGGAGTAGAAACAAAGCTCCGGGGCGGGATGGAATTCCAGGCCGCGCCTGGATCACAGCAATAAAGGTTCTCGGGGATCGTTTCCGCAGGCTGCTTCATGCCTGTCTGGAGTCGAGACAGTTTCCAACATAGTGGAGGACGGGCAGGCTTATGCTTATTAGAAAAACTGGGCGCCCCGCGAATTCTCCGTCAGCTTACCGTCCAATTGTAATGCTTGATGAGGCTGACAAGCTCTTTGAGAGAATCATTGCCGGTCACCTCATTCGGCATCTCGCGGAAGTTGGCTCGAACCTATCCAGTATCTTGCAGTATCAGCTTGCAGTATCTTTGGATATTGTCAACGCATTAACACCTTACCTTGGACGAGCATAATGTAGGCACTTCAATACCATAATGTGCTTCCTTAGCTCCGCTGGATTGTTGGGGTTTATCTTTCTGAGAGGTTCATTATGTATCCTGGTTCGAAAGGGCAGATACTGATGAGGGAGATGTCGTGTGGTGTTCCACAAGTTCCGCTCCTGTGTAACATTGGATACGACTGGGTGCTACGGGGCAGTCTCTCCCCGCGCGTGAATTAACTTGCTACGCCGACGACACCTTGATTACCACCCGGAGGGGGACATACGCGGAGGCTACTTGTCTTGCCACTGAGTCGGTGGTACTGGTAGTTGAGAGAATAGAAATGGTTGGACTCCGCGTGGCGTTGAACAAAACCGAGGCGCTGTGTTTCCATGGGCCAAGAAGGGCGCCGCCGCGCGGGTTGCAAATCATGATCGGTGGAACCCATTTCGAGGTCGGATCAACCCTAAGATACTTGGGAATCGTCCTTGAGAGCTGCTGGACTTTCCGCGAGCACTTCACTCGACTGGCTCCCTGATTGATAGGAGCGGCTGCCGCACTGAAACAGTTGCTGCCTAATTTACGGGGGTCTAACTGGAGGACTTGCTGCCTGTACATGAGAGTGGTGCGGTCCATGGCTCTATATGGGTCACTTGTATAGGAGGATGCCCTGACGGAAAAAACCATTGCCCTATTGAGAAAACCTCAAAGGGTAGTGGCAGTCGAGGTAGCGTACCATCTCCTTTGAGGCAGCGTATGTGCTTGCAGGGAGTCCTCCCTGGGACCTCGAGGCCGTAGCCCATGGGTACTTATACGCGTGGCACTCGGATAACCGACACCAGGGAGTTGTACCCTTAACAAAGGAAGTGGAAGAGAAGAAGCTCCACGCTCGACAGCTCATAATTCAGAGTTGAAAAAAGCGACTAGCCCAACCAAAGGACGGATGCTGGACTGTCGAGGCTGTCTGGCTAGTCCTAGAAGATTGGTTGGAGAGGCGGCATGGGTTGCTAAATTTCGGCTTACACAGGTACTTTCCAGACACAGCTAATTCGGCAAGTACCTGTGCCGGATAGCTGGAAGGGATACAACTACCAAGTGCCACCATTGCAGCTGCGTCGAGGACACGGCGCAACACACATTGCTAGAATGCCCAGCATGGATGAGTGAGCGACGTGGACTCGTCGCAGCAATGGGGGATGACCTCTTCAAAGCGAGAGGTCTTGGGAAGCCGGTATTTCTTTCTGCGAAGAAGTGATGTCGCAGAAATAAGCTGCGGAGAGAGAAAGGGAATCAAAATTCAACCTCCCACTCCGCAGCCGGAGAGTAGGGCAACGGAGACGGGCCTACCAGGCCCTTCTCCATCCGCCATAAGTGAGGCCTAGGCGACAGACACGGGGGTGTTTGTCGTTAGTAATATAAGGCCTCGGAATGGCGCATGCGGTGTTCCTGCGCGCATCTTACCGTTATTGGGATGAGGAAACTCCAGTTCCATTCTAGTCGTGGGACGGGTTACCAAAAGGGATTAAACGCCGTCGAGATCGCGGAAGAATACGAGTCGAGGAGGAACACACGTGGTGGTTTAAGTTGGTAGGACTCCGACATAATTTCTCTGTCGCCCCCGCGATGGATGGAGTTAAACAGTTTTTAAACTGTATTATAAATGTATGCTCCATAGGACAATAATAATACTAATGATATATTATATATTAATATCAAGCATGACATTGCGAAAATCCGTGCGAAAAATTTTTGGCGTATTGGGGCGGCCTAGAATACTCCCCCCCCAATTCCATGCTGACAAAACGGGGTGTCGTAAGAGGCGACAGAAGTCAGCCTACTTGGTGGTAGGGCTTGGCGTATAGATTGTATTATCAGTATTATTATTAGGTCATTAATATTATTCATGGTATTATTATCTTTCCGTGAAGCCTGCCTGGCTAGCTACCACCCTCCTGCTCGAGTCAGCCGCCAAACGACTCGTCGTGTTCCGGCTGGGGGCTTGAGAGCCAGTTCTTTCTTTCTTACCTTCTTCTAATTTGCTAGCCGACAACGCATCGGTGATACCTTTGGTCTTGCTGATGTCCATGGGCGACGGTGACCATTTACCATCAGGGGGCTCGTCTGCTCGTTTGTCGGCTATTAACATTAAAAAAACCATCATATTAATCTACTTTGTATTATCCGCCATCACAAAGCATCATGATATAGATTTTAAACATAGGTATGAACCATCTCTCTCGCAGAAAACGAACCTACAATTCCATAAATAAAAGTATATACCTATCAGGATGAGCACCATAATTGTGATCGCGGTTATTGCAAATTAGATTAATAATATTTTTATTCATGTGAATATTTAATGGACATTCATTCCATTTAATGGACTGATAAGGTCTCATTGCAGTCTTATAATTAGGTATAAATCTTGGGAATAAATCAGTTTTATTGATTTATTATCCGTAGGGAATCTACATAGGATTTGTGCATTCATATATAGTTATATTAGTCAAGTGTGAAGGTCAATTAAAAGTTTCCACCGACAACAAATTGGTACAACTCCATTATTAGTCTTGGTCTATGGACGTAGATGACGAGCACCAAGCATGTGGCTCGACCGCTCGTTTGTCCGCGATAAACATAAAATTAACACTTAACCATTAATATAACTCAGTAAAATAAAATAAAGTTTACTTATTTAATCGTTAACTACAACTATTTAATATATAAACAAATAATTGTAATAATAATTGTGCATTAATAGTTAAAAAAAAATTGGTTCAGATTGCTTCTCAACTTAGTTATAAATACTAACATTAAAAAAATCTATATCAGGGTAACGCGAAGTAATATTAAATTTAAAACTCCGTTGCTATCATAAAGAAGTTTTGTCTGTAGCAAGGCTTAGGTGACGCAAAATACAGCAGCACACAACAGCAGAACAGGTACATCTGAGTTCATAACAAGTATACGTATCAATAATATGGGTAAAAAAAAAAACTGTAAAATCAATGGAATCTCATCAGAATTCTTTCAATGCGGTTTATATATATTTCGTTTTAGGATTCCATAACTGCAGTACATCTTCAATGTCCTCAGACCTTTTTAAAACTAGCGAATCTACGTATTATGAAGCAAAGTTATTTAGATTTACATCTAAAGATCATCAAAAGTTTGATTGATCACGGATTGAAGTCGTTTTACATTGAACAAAGTATTAAATAACATTATTTATTAGTTAAGTAAATATAGAAGTGGTGTGCTCTACTGTAATATGGTGTATAAATATGTAGTTAAGTTCTATATGATAAATTGATATCGATTGTAAATAAATTTTAAGTAGTTTTTAGACTTGGTAATTATGTAAATAACTTTTAAAGGATCAGGTTTTCGACAAAACATTCGGATACAATACAACTGATACAATAAAACATTGTAACTTTAATTTTCAAAGGAATTTACATATTTGAATATTCTGTGTGTTCTCAAATAAACTAATTAAATTAAAAGTAATTTTATAACTTTGACCTTTACCCGTCACATTATACAGAATATTACTTAGAATAGAACACTGGGAAGTTAACAGTTTTAGGTTTCGATGGCGATAGTTCAATATCACAACCCATAATTGTTCAGTTGTTCAGACTCGGATCTGTTCTCACAATGAGGGAAGGTGAGACCATAGTTCGCCACTCTCGCCAAACGCGTACTTGCGCGCAACTAGACAAACCTTTACGAACATTATAGAAAACGCTCAGATATGCAAGTTTCCTCACTATGTTTTTCTTCATGTTGGAAATAATTAAGTTGTGTCTCCTTTGCGCGGGACCAAAGTTCAAACCACTGCTAGGTGATGATGAAGGGATGTCTCTAGGTGACGGGTATGGTTAATTAAAACTATGTCACATTCTGTCGTCATTAATTAGTCTTCAAAACACGTGTAATCACTTGTAAAATCTGTTTACCAATAAACAGACAGTGCCCTCGACTGATAGCAACAATGTATAATTATAGATCCAGCGTTAACGCGTGACCATTGACATGATAAGTTCATTGGATAATAAATCTTGTGATAAATAACTTTGTTAGATCTCACTGGAATGTTGTAACAAATTACTATTAATTAGGTTGACATGGTTTCGGTTTTACGAATGACCAGATAACATTAAGAGACCCCTCTGCTCATTTGTAGTCATATTAACATTAAAATAAATTCAAATTTCAATTTAAAATAATAAATATACAGTCATAAATGAACCCAAATATTATATTCGTTATATGTATAAGAATTCTCTGTGGCATGACCATACACAAAACAGGTATGACTCAAGGACATACATTTATGTATGTCTTAATACATTTGCCCCGATCGAGTGTCAGTCCAGGTACAGGATCATCCAAATTGGGCAAACACAAGATTAATTAACTGTTACAACTACAGAATACGAGTATATAGTAAATTTTTATGCATAGTATATTTTTATTCATTTTATGCAGAAAAATATTGGGGATGTAGGGTTTCTATGCATCTTTGAGAACTCGCAATATGGTCTCATCTATTGGAGGGTTTGTGTAACCCAAGAAAATCACAGCGATACCGTTTTATATGGTGATGGCAAGCGGATTACTTGATGGCAAGTGGTCAGCGTTGATCATGCACGTCTGTAATACGAAACGCATTATCATTACATGATTACAACCCATGTTGTCCTATTGCTGCTGTGATAGCGTCATTTACGCGTTACCGACCAAGGTGGGGTTGGCTAGCCAGGCGGGGAAAGAACCCTACCACTATGCATGAGAACCGTCGTAATTATACTTGGTGGTGCAGTGCCCAGCAACTTCCAACAAAAGGAATCGTTTGCCATAACCTCGTCTAAAATTCAGCAGGATGCAATACAACTAAGGCAGGTTCGGTTTGAGTAATGGATGAAGCACCTCACATCAAAAACTTCTTTTACACCTATCTAAAATCAAGTGTGACACATTTTTACTTGTGTCGGTTGGAAGCTTAGAGATATAATCAAAAACAGGAAGATGTTATATCATTTCAAACTTTTAAAATCTTTAAGACTCATAAACTAGATCGTGCTACTAGAATTATTCACAAAAATGCAGGTTAATAGAGGCATGTCAATAAAAACTTAACACGAGGTTGAAGATGTAACGACGTCAACATTGGCGTAAAAAACCCTTTTTTCGGGTTATGACCCTTTTCTTATTGACATGTGGTTTTCACATTTATAAGAACCTACTTATGTGGTACATTAATGTTGATGAGAGGTTGTGGCAATAATTAAGAATACATTTTTTGTTATTAATGATATATGGTTATTTGTGTTTTATAACTGTGTTTATGGCTTTTAGTTTTGAGTTTGTTTGAGTTTTGATATAGTCTCCGACATGAGAAGCGATGTCACTGTTTGGGTTAGATGTATTATAACTTAGGTGCAATCTCCATATTCTTATCCTACGTCCAATTGCAGGAAATATTAGACCACTCTTTTACAATATTTATCATGAGTATGATTTCAACTTTCTATTCCTGTCCAGTCTTTGCTTAATTGGGCATAATTATCATCAATCATCAATATCATCTTGTTAAACCACGACAATATTCGTACTATCGTAATAAGGTTCTAATTGATCGATTTGCTACCGTCTTTTTCTTTCTCTTGCAAAACATTACAGCCAGTCAAATTACACTGGAATCTATTTAAGAACTTAGGATAACCTACTATGAAACGAAAGCATACGATAATGTGCAAACATCTAATGATGGAGAACTAATGTGAAAGAACTGGTAATTTAATAAAGGTTCTCAAGGCTCATTTATCGCTTAAACTGAAAACAAATCCTTTTACCTGCTAGGTTTTTCAAATGTATATAGGTACCTGAGTTTGGTACAATCAAAGAAAAAAGTAGTAAGTAAAAGAGTGATAAGATATAAAAGCTAGGTTGTTAAGTTATACATCAATACGACGTTTCTTTTTTTAACTTTCTTGGTGTTCTAAACAAAATTTTTACACTTTGGAGATACCCATGATCAGCAAAGTCATTCCACTGATTCAATATTATTCTTATTTGAAAACGATATTTATTTAAAAACAATTATTAAAATAACTTAGTTTCTTTTCATTCTGTTTCACTCCAATGTATTTTTCAATCAACTTTTTTATATTCAAATTCTTCTACTATTATACCTACTCTCTTCTTTGATAGTCTAATCAAAGAAGAAAGAAAGAAAAAGAAGTTTGAGGTATACGGAACTCCATCCACCGTTGAGCCCAAGCCGAGTTCTCCTGCTCGCGGCGCTCCCTGCTGAAAAAACGACGAGGCTATAGTGAATGATCGCTCCTTTTATCTCGACTGTGCTTGCATGGCGGTAGGGTGGTTATCTACCATTCTCCTTCTAAGACCCACCGTGAAGTGGTTCATACGCTGTGTCAGAAAGTCAGTTGTGATTCGGTTCTCTCGCTTCGTTTTCGATCGGCAACTTGTCGGTAATGTCTTTGTTACTAATGTCCATGGGTAACCACTTACCAACAGGTGGCTCGTTTGCTCGTTTGTCACATAGTTAAATAAAAAACTTTTAGGAATTGATATTAATTTTTCTGCACAGCTTCCAAGTCCAGGACCTAGCAGCCACAGCGTTCGTTATAAGAAAGATTACCTCGGTCAGGATTAAATCCAGGATCAGGTAATATGGGCAGGGTTACTGACAGAGCTATTATATGCAATTTGTACATTCTAGGTTAATAATTGCAGAACCCTAGATATATTGTTTTTACAAGAAATAACTGTCTATAATTAAAGTTGGTTTTAAACAAAATAAAACCAATCAGTCAATTAAACAGGTACTAAGAAATCTAACGTAACTTATGGCGCCAAATGACGGTACTATAGTTGAACTTCAAAATTTTTCGGGTCAAAATTATAATGTCACGGGATTTCAACCTTAAAGTTAATAATAAGAGAGTTCATGGATTTAATATATGGTGTTTTACGGACACGTGCAACATTGTTTTCATAAAACAACATCTGCTTCAGTTTCAGTAAGTTTTTTTTCGCCATCCCGACAGCTCCCGTGTTATTTCTGATTGGAACCCGTTTCGGCACGGTTGTGGCTAAATGAGGACAGACTTTAAGTGTCAATTTGACAGCTATGAATTGTGACGTTTAGGTTTGTGATTTTCGCGGTTATTTTTGAAACTAGGTAAGTTTTTTAAATATATTTTTATTAATATTACTTATCAGTTAGTTGGCGTTTGTTATTTTCTATACTACAGGTATTAAAATTAAAAATATGAAATATAAAAACACATTAGTAATAGTTTTCACCCAAAAGTTGTCTGGAAAAGATCGTTATTAGTGAAAGGCCACCTTTTGTTATCACTAAATTTACTGATGTTTTTTTTCCTGGTGTGCAATAAAGAGTATTGTTTTGTATTTATAAAAAAAAATATTATTTTATGCTTTATATATTAATTTCTAATTAATATTACTTATCAGTTAGTTGGCGTTTGTTATTTTCTATACTACAGGTATTAAAATTAAAAATATGAAATATAAAAAGACATTAGTAATAGTTTTCACCCAAAAGTTGTCTGGAAAAGATCGTTATTAGTGAAAGGCCACCTTTTGTTATCACTAAATTTACTGATGTTTTTTTTCCTGGTGTGCAATAAAGAGTATTGTTTTGTATTTATAAAAAAAATATTATTTTATGCTTTATATATTAATTTCTTGTTCATAAATCTCAAATATTTTTAAAGACAACACACATGAGAATCAAATTTATTATTCAAAACTATTCAGTAGTTATTAAATAATAAGTAATAGTTTATATTTATATTTCGTATTTTTGTCTCTAAGTCAGTTTTTTATGACAAAATAAATATTAAAGATAAAGTATCTTATTTAAATGTCAAAATTATTGAGATTTATCTGTATTTATATTTCAATGAAAGCTAAGAATCCATTTCCCAAATAATTTACAATAAATCAATTTTGTGTTTTATCATTAATTTTTACTGTACATAATAATAATAGCAAAGTAACAAAAAGTTAAACAGTTTTAACATTACATTTTTATTTAGAAAGAAAGAACTGATCTAATGTTAATTATAATATAAACTCGCATATATATATATATATATATATTTTATTATCAACCTTGGCAGACTCGGTCCTTCATGTGTATATTTATTTGCCTGTGGGTATATAAAAGTCTATAACGTATATTCATTTTGGATTTTGAATTTATAAGGCAAAATATATTCAAAGGAAAATGTATACTGATGGGTTCCATCGAGGGTCGTATTCTGATATATGATTATTCGAGAGACATTTCATATAATTTCAAAATACTCAAGAATTTTGTAACAGATGAAGCGAATAAAAAATTGCTTATGCTTATGCTTAAATGTCTTCGTAGGTATGCTCAAATATAGCGGCAATGTAAAATAAAGTGTCTTGTTCTAAAATATTCTCCAAGTCTAAATACACATTTTTTTTAATATACTACCTACATAGTTTATGTCCTTACAGCGCCATCTAGTGTTTCATTATAAAAAATAGAATAGCGCTAAAATATTCTGAGGACCTAAACACCTACGCTTAAAACTGTTAATGCCATCAATTGAACAGTAATAGTAGACATAATCCTAATAATAAGATTAGCCTGATATTTCTTAACAAACAAAATAACTAACTTTAAAGTACCTTTTTTGTCAATGATACGGTCTAGAATCCCGACTTACATGTGTATAAAATTATATACCTAATAGTATTTCAGACAGCGTAAAGAAATTACATTTATTAAATTAATACCTGAATAGTCTAATTAACAAAAGGGTCCTATTCATTGCAAGAATTCACATGTTTGGACATTTTAATTTTCATTAAATTATAAACAATTTAACATTGACGATATCTACTTATAATTTAATAATACAGACCTTAAGAATTACTTAAACAATTATACATAATGTGTATTGCTATTATTAAATTGTGTTTTACATATAACACTACATGTCATTCCCTAATATGTATAATTTGTATGTATTGATTTATAATAATTGACTAAGTTTGTTACCACATTTCAGTAAATAAAGATAATTCGTTGCATTAAATTTCGTGTCACCTTCATTGTAACCAGTTTTATAATTAATACCCAGTAGTTTAAATGCTACAAGAAGAAACTATTTTAGAAAATCATAATTTGAAATGTATTTTTTTCAAATATAGGTATTATATATGAAGGCAATTTTTCTGAAGTCCAAGCTGAAAATTATTCTTTTGAACATTCTCGCACATTCTTTCTCTTTTTTACCTTTCTGTATTTAGCTGTCTTACTTAAACACCCACACACCTACTTACTACTTTGAAAACAGCCAAACGTTGCCATAGAGAGAAAATAAAAAACATCTAGGAATTCATTAAAATAAACTGTAACCGAATTGTCCATTGATTAACACATAGGAACATATGTAGATGTTATAAAGTACAGACCGTTAACCATATTTCCTTAGCCATAGTCGTAAACAAGGTGGCACCACACGTGTTACGAAACTATTAACAATTGTAATCAACATTTTATATAATTCGCAGATGCCGAACCACGCAAGACACGACGCGGAGAAAGTTTATTTTTATAATAATAGCAAAACCATATGCGGAGGCAAAGACCACATGTTAATACAAACACTACATAAAACTCACTAAACTGTAGGTAAACGAACTTAGTATCATGGCTGAATATGATATTATACCTTACGAAGACGATGAGCTGTTTCGTGAAAAAAATGACAGTGTAACAGACCTACACGCCTATTATATGTCTCAGTTTAATCTGGAAGTTCAAAATGGCAAGCCGAAACACAAGGTTGATTTGAAAAATGATAATTTTAAATACGGAACTGAAGAAACCTTCGATTTTGAAGTACTAGATTGGAATAATGGTGCAGAAAATACAAAAACGAACGAATTCGAAATCATAAACGAAGTTATAGAGAGTAACATAAATGAACAGAATATGAAAGAAGTTCTCTTAGACTTAGATAGCATAGATTTTGATGATAGTAGTTTTAAATCTGATTCCGATAATAAGAGCAAAGAAACGGAAACAAATTCGTATGAAATCAACAATGATTATATTGACGATGAGTCATTAATAGACGAATTATGCAGAGAAGATGGAGAATCTTGTCGCTTGTCACCAGATGTTTTTAGTGAAGAGTACTTGACGTCTATAACGAATGACAATCTTTTACCATCAATAGAAACAGCCTTTTCAAAGCGTTATTGTAATTACAGTAACAACACAGGAGAATATAACCAACACAATATACACAATACTGCTGTTGACATTCCTAATAATCATACACAAGTTGTTAGTAGTTTGGAACATTTCAGCTATCCCAATAATATTTTATTAAATCTAGATCAAGAAAAGAACTACATCTTACCTGACACTCCTACCAGCTGTACAGAATTCAGTTTTGAAAGAAACGGGCGAAAGACTTCGATATCGGATTCAATAGAAAGCGACGTACAAAGTTCGTGTTATTACGACGAAAATTCGGAAAATTGCGACGAAGACGAACTTTTCATTAATTTAGACGATTTTGGCTTAACGTTTGAGAAGGATGGTGATATTATTGATGAAAATAATGTTAGATCTATTCAAATTGAAAGAAAAGGCGAAAAAGATAAATCCCAAGGTAAAAATAATAATCTCTTATATCTAAATGCTAGCAATAACTTCACCTGCTAATCGTAAATCAAGATTTTACATTAATATATGGGAAAGGCCATCAGTTAGTAATTAGTTACTATTGGTTATGGAAGAAGTTTGCTGGATTCAGAGGGCTCAGGACCGATCAGAGTGGCGCAAGTTAGGGGAGGCCTATGTCCAGCAGTGGACCTCCAAAGGCTGATGGATGGATGGATGGTTATGGAAGTCAGTGAAATAACGAATAAATCATTTTCATATTCTAATGAAATTGTTTGCTCTTAATATTTGATCGAAGATGTAATTAAGCCTTTAATTTTTTCAGGTGAAAGAGTGTGTTTATGGGAAAACTGTTTCGAAAGACATCCTAACCAGAATACTCTCGTGGAACACATTGAAAGGTCTCACGTTAATACGTATAAAGGTAAGGCAGTAAGTTTTGTAATACTCGTCCCAATTCCATGCTGCCAGAACACGGTGTCGTAAGAGGCAACAGAAGCCAGTCTGCTTCAGCCAGTGTTAGGGCTTCGCGTAACGATTATAAATATTATCAATATTTCTATTAAGTAATGAATATTATTACTGTTATTTTATATTTCCATGAAACCTGTCTGGCTAGCTATTACCCTCCTGCACGAGTCAGCCGTTAAAACGATTCGCCTTTTTCCGGCTGGGGGCTTGAGAGCCAGTAGTTTCTTTCTTCTTCCTTCTCGATCGACAATGCACCAATCATACCTTTAGTGTTACTCATGTCCATGGGCGACGGTAACCACTTACCATCAGGTGGCTCTTCTACTCATTTGTGGGTTATTTACATAAACAAAAATAATGTTGTTAGTCATTCCAGGACTAAATAGTTTGTCTGTTATTTAAAACTAGTGACATAATTGCGCTAAAGGGTTCAGAAAATATGAATCCTTTTTCACATTTTTATATTTACTTCATACATGAGAACTTTTTTCATGGATCACGTTTGATGACAATAAGAAAGATT
This sequence comes from Megathymus violae, assembly GCA_003671415.1. Taxonomy (NCBI): domain Eukaryota; kingdom Metazoa; phylum Arthropoda; class Insecta; order Lepidoptera; family Hesperiidae; genus Megathymus; species Megathymus violae. The sequence continues at coordinate 5,972,130 of PDGT01000006.1, read as the reverse complement.
CTGTGTGTGTGTGTGTTTTTGAGATTATCATGATCAGACTCTATACTGATGATGATATTTTGTCATCGAAGCTAAGTTTAAACAATTAAAAGCCGGGATCGGTCAGGATTAGGGTAGGTTACAATTAATCGCGAAATTGATAAGTTCTTTCGTACTTTGAGAACCACGTTTCGACTTTACCGTTAGATAACAGTTGTTAAACCCTGTCGTGGAAGGCATTACAGGAAATAAGGCATAGATCAGTGCCCATACCGATGGCCGCAGAACTCCTGATACTGAAGTTGGCAGTCAATTTCTGAACTAACCTCTATTGGACCTGCGTTTTAGAGTGAAATTCGAGTCGCCTAAATTGTCTGGAATGACGTTGTTGGTAGAAGATTGCCGAACTTAGTCATATTTTGTCCTAATGACTTTGAATACTTCAGTATACATATATTTGCATATGGATGAGATCTGATGCAATTTACCAAATAAGATTTAAATAGAACAGCGAAGGAAATGGCAATACGTGTGTGACATGATTCACAATGCTTAGGTATTTGTAGTCACTTGTGTTTCGTAAATGACTGGTTTATTTTTAGAATCATGATTCAATTCGCCTGCCACTCGCAGATTTTTTTACGGTTACAAACATTTGCATCTGTAACAAATATTTACTAGTTACGAATCAAATCTTAGATTATATAAAAGGATATTTGTAATTTAGTAAACTTTCAAATTATTGCCAATATAGTTGTAATTGGGGAATGAGTTGATAATATCAATACTTATAGGTTTAAAAGCTGTATATTAAAATTTACGGGTTCATTAAAATATATATATAAGCGATTTTATGACACAGAAATGAATCAACAAATAACAAAAAAAACGTGATGTTTCAAATTATTACTGTAGTTAAAAATATCAGCTGAACTAAATCTCAAATTATTGATATGCCAGACACGCGTCTGGACTAGTGCTTCCGTCTGTTCCTCGGATTTAAACGTCCAGCACACTGGCCGATACGAGTTGCCGGATAAGATTTAAGTCATAGTTTTAGATTGTATTTCTTTTTATCAAAGTTTAATAAAAATAGAATGCAGAAGAATGGATTTCCAACTACTAAGCTATCATTGCTTAATTATAAAGTTTGTAACAATAAATACAATTATTGTCAACAGGAGATGAATTCAGTTGTCTGTGGAGAGAATGTGCGCGCGCACGACGGCCGTTCAATGCACGTTACAAGCTTCTTATACACATGCGGGTCCACTCTGGACATAAACCTAATAGATGCCTTGTAAGTAACATTAAATCAAAACATTTTGGATTAAAACATAAAAATTAAATGATATATAAAGAATCACATTAATTAATGTGATAAACGATAGATATTTTTAAAATCCTTAAGGATACTTTTTACTCTTTTTTCTATCCTATACACTCTCACATTCATATCTAAGTTTCACTTTCCGAAACGGCAGATTAGTTTTTTCTAAGACATGATTATTTTCGTTCTTCTCCACCACTCTGGTTTCTGGTTTTACTTTCTTGTTGTACAAGCCGACACGAATTAAAATTAATTTAACGATGACCTCAGAAATCAGATAAACAAGTTCACTTTTGATATTAGATTTGTCGGCCGCAATTATTGGGAATAGCTTGCTTGATTGTTGAAATTCGATCACAATCAATTAAATAACGGTCTGTTTCCAATTTTTTTTTAAATCGATAACTGTAAAGTTCAACACAACACTAACACACATCACAAAACGAAACTAAATAATACATAAGAATTAATTAATAATTCTTCCGGGACCACTCACGGTAAGAATTTATTGATAGAAGTTGATGGCATAGTTTGACGTTCGAAAAGTGCTTGTAAAAACCAACTTTGAATTAATATTATTTCATATCTTTTTATTTTGCATAGCACCCAGGTTGTGGCAAAGCGTTCTCGCGGCTCGAGAACTTGAAGATTCATGTTCGCTCGCATACTGGAGAGCGTCCATACGCCTGCCCCGCGCCACACTGCAGGAAGGCTTTCTCCAATTCTTCAGATCGAGCGAAACATCAGCGGACACATTTTAATGCTGTAAGTTTTGTATTACTTTTGGCACGATTTTTATTAGGAGGCTTTCTCCAAATATTACTTTGCAAAATTTTACTTGGCACCCAAAAATGTAATGCCTAGTTCCCTAATGCCTTCTGTGGCATCATAGTCACAGAAATCAACATGTTATTCTATAATTTACTAAAAATGTTTTCGTTACAAATTTTATTTCACTATATATAAATAATGTTCTTTCTTATAAAATTTCAGAGACCATATGCCTGTGGTGCAATCGGTTGCGGTAAACGCTATACAGACCCTTCATCCCTCCGGAAGCATGTAAAATCTCACCCTCATATCACGAATGTACCGCGTGCCTGCGTTCCCCCCGCCAGGCCTGTGCGAAGACCAGAGCATGAGCAAATGGTGCCGAGTTCTCCAGCGAAGCTCACCACGTTACGATGTATCAGAGATAAGCTCACGGTGCCTCGGTTACAGAAATTGTAGTTCTTAAACTGTGATCGTAATTGAGACAGATCGGTAAAACTTCAGTTCGTTTGAATCTGTTTTAATAGGCAATAGTTAGTTTGATAATTTAAAGAATAATTTCCGAGACGACTGGTTAAACAAAACGTCGTTTTAGCATCCACATATGAATTATTTGATAAAGTGTCACATTAGCACTCTTATTATTTCTTCATCCGTTTTCTCATATACCTCTCTTTATACAATACATAAGTGATAAAAAACAATATAAGATTTTGACTGTAATTCTAGTACTTTCTATTACTATACCAGTAAGAAGTGAATTGTAAATTAACTGCAATTCAAGTGGTACTGGGATGTATTATAATTTCGGTACCTCCAATTATATATCTAGTATCTGGTTTATCATAAAAAAACATAATATTCTTAAATTAATGTCACGGACATTTTCTTCCGTGTCTATCCGATTTGCCTTTTTTACAGAGAAGACTTTATTAATGAGCATAAACTTGATTTTCGATTTGCCTAAATTTAACTAAAAATACTTTTATAATAGTTTGGAAATTTGCTTTTTGTTTGTTTTTTTTTTTTTAGTTCCTTAGTCTTTTAGAATTTCTTTGACTGTATATATTATTGAAAGCTCAATTCAAGACTGTTTTGAAAGAAATGGCTCAAACATTGTATTATATTGTTTAGTTTTAAAATGTAAAAAATATTCGTGTTTTAAACACAACTTTTTAAGGCAAACTTAGGTTTTGGGACCAAATATTTAAATTAAATTTGTTGTACCTTGTTTAAGATTAAAAAGGTACTTTGGTAAGAATAAAATAGGAAAGAGATGTTCTGTCTGTAGAGTATACATTTGATTTACCTTCATTACAAACTTAATTGCTTACGAAAACCATGACTTAGATAAAAATTAAACGAAAGCACCAGTAATTGATTATTTAAGAGGACGAATATGTTACAAATCCGACTACATATGTTCGAAAACAAATAAATACTAAAGCATAATCTTTGACACATATAATATCTAACAATATATTACGAAACTTTGTTTTCTTTGGTAGCTATAGACGAGGTTTAATGTTACCAACAAAAAAATTTGAATGATTACTACATACAAAAAAATTATATGTACCCAAGAAATGATTAATCTAAAATTTGCTAATTTCACAATATGAAAGGTAATAGGCTATACAGCGATCTCTTAGATAAATTGTAGTGGTATACTTAGTAGATATTATGTAAAGAATATGTGCGGTATTAGCTAAGTATTAATGAAATACCCCAGTAAAAGGATATAAGTACCTAAATTGATATGTATCTAAAACATAATTCACTAAAAATAAAAATGTTTTTCTAATTCTAGTAATTCATTCATTTTGAAATCGAAAATTAGTAGGATGTTATGCACTGCCATAAGTTTTATGTAGGTATCACAAATTATATTCTTCTATGTAATTATTTGTGTGTAACGCAGATAATTCAAATTTGTTGTATCATTTACGAATCAAATAATAACTTTGCATTCTTGTTTATATTTAGGATTGTACGAAGTAATACTTTTGTATTTAAATTTAATTTTTAATTGTTTATACAAATCTACATATTTCTTAATATGAGTGTCTGAATCTAAGTATTACACCTACGATTGCTCAATTTTTGTAGAGTTAAGTCCAATTATAAGTATAAATCCAATTATATATATTAAAGGTTCAAATGAATAGTTTCAATAAGCGCAACCTAGTTTATAAATGACCAGAATGGTATTAAAATGCTAAGGAAATTCATGAATTAGAGTAAATCTTTATTTTTCGGTAATGTACTTTGCTGGCTGGTTTTTAGTGAAATAGCTAATAAATTTAAAGGAATTTTGAAAATTTGAGGTTAGTTAATCTATACACTATAATGTTAAATATGCCTTCACAAGCTAACAGACTTGAATATTATGCGAATCAAATATTAAAAGTATTATTTAATTAATGTTTATATTAGGATGCACTTTATTGCACTGAGAACTGCCCTGTAAGGCCTAAGCAGTTTTAAGACTATCACTGAAACTTTTTTCCTGAATATAATTTTAAAAATTTTCACACTGAGCCATAACAGATTTTTATGAATTTAGCACGATGCTAACTTCAGCTGAAAAATACAGTTATTATATAAAAATAATCGTAGATAATTAACGATCGCTATAAATATGAATATTTTTTAGATTAGCAACAATGCTTAGTTAATATAAATGTACAAATTGCATGCTTTCCAAGGAATCTCTTTTTGTATTTTTAATGATTTTTCCATTTTAAGATCTCCTGTTTGCTCATTTGTATTACGAAATGTATTTTATCATAGCATGTTATTTAAGCGGCAGTTGTTGTCAGTTAACAGCTCAAATTATGAAATAAATGTTAGCAACTTTAACTGTTTATTTATTTTTGCTTTGTATTAAATTATTATTTTCAATAAGATAATATATTTAATCCCGTATTTACACGGGTTCTAAAAACATTACATTAACAAAGTATAAAAAATTCTATTCAAACTATTAAATATATACATGTATATACATAGTTTGTATTTATTATTAAAAGGTAACAAAATAAAAGGTAGTTCCAATATATATATTTTAACATATCCCACATTGTACCTTTACTTTTTGCCATTTTACGAGGAGTTTTTAATAAAGCTGACCTGGCAACATTAGTCGACTTCGGCAACTGGCGCAAGCTCGCACCTCTGCTTCATTCCCATCCCCATAAACAATTATGTTCAACCATTGATAAAACATTTTTTTTAATTACTCGTTACATGTTTTTCTGTACTTTATGTGACATTTCAAAGAATGAGCTCGTTATTACAGATATTTGTCAATGATTTTAATTTACGAAATGTGCGTTTTAAAGACTCGTTTTCGATTTTGGTTTGATTAGTTATATTTTAAGTCCATTTAAAATTTAAGTCCCAGACTATGGGATTTCTACTCACTGTAACTCTGAAAAATGTAGAGTGGTCTAGTCCCAGAGATCCTGACTAGAGCAGGGATTTTCAAACTATTTTGCGCAAGAGACCTCATTGAAACTGAAATTAATTTTTCCAAAACGAAGTGATACCTCAGACTCCCCTAAACAAATTAACTTTAAAAATCCACCACAATCCACTGACTTGTAAAAGCCTAAAAACATGTACACTACTAGGGGTCGATTTTTACCCCAAGGAAACCGATTTCGACCCCCAGAGGTCTATATCGACCACATTGGGAATCCCTAGTCTAGAGGGCGATATCATCTAGCTTAAACTTTACTTAGATTTATTACAATTGACTTGACAATCAATGATTAAACGAACAGACTAGCTACTCGCTGATACGCTGATACTGTCCATCGACATACATAATATCAAAGGCTTTACAGATGCCGTGACGGCCAAGAAGGAAGCTGCTTATAATTGGCTCTCCCATAATACAACCGAAACGCATAAAATCATGTAAACAACTCCACTATTTAGCACGTGCACTGTTGGAGTGAACTGTGTGATACAGTCTAGTTACAGAACAGAAGGTACCTGCCGTTCAAGCTAGCTAGTTGAAGTTACATAGAAAGCCGGTGTTGCGCAGGGTGCACTACAACTAGAGGATGTTCAATTCTACTCAATGATGAATGGAGTTCTTATTTGCCTATACTATTAAGTCATATTTCTGTACTTTGCATTCTGGAACAGAAATAAAAGTATGTGAAAAGTTAATAATTTTCTCTCGATTTGATATTACACCCTCACCTGTGATTCTGCATAAACATTGATACGAACCACATCGCGTAGTACATCAAAAACTGGACATACAGTTAAGCTTTAAGCTTATTAAGTTCAACTGTTAAATGTAGACTTCCTTCAGTCAGTTACAGAGTTGAGTTGGAGAGTCAGTTGACAAGGCAATTTAAAACAGCGCCAAAGTGAGCATTTTCCTTTTGGCAATCTGCGCAGCAATGACGTTTGGGGTAGTATGACTATTCATATCCAACGTGACTACTCTTCATTACAGGGTTCATCTGTTAATTTAACAGTTGTCATCTTTAACGATCTTAACGAAGTTTTATAGTAAGCGCTGAAGTAACTACAAAAAGGTCGTAAAAGGGAAACTGGAAAAAATTCAAGGCAGTGGAAAATAAGAATAAGAAAAGAACTTCACACCCACAAAAACTTTATAATTATGAAGTTTTTACCAACTTCATAGCAAAACAACTTTTTGATGATTGCAGATTTGTCTTTGTAACCAGAGGATTGAGCTGCGGCAATGAACTAAATTTATCGATAGGTCTGCGTAAAGGATCTGTTATCTTTATTTTACAATGTTGCAATCTGGACCTCAGAGGTCAGTAGACACGCGTGTAATTGAGTATATAAACTGCATTTCAAACACCGGGAAATTAGAAGAGATCTTCTCGCAGACTGCACATCTTCACCTACTGGGAAAACGAGCTACTGGGCCAACGATCATGAAATTCCTGGTCCTAGCGGCTATTGTCGGTGAGTATTTTTATTCAAATTTAATTTAATAATTGTGAAGTTTTATTCAGACGCCGTCAGAAATAGAGTAGTTTTACCTTTCTCTCTCTCGATAGAGATCTCATCAAAATATAAATTGTTGGGCAAATAATTTTGTCATTACATATTGAAATTTATAATTTTCAATAATTATTGCAAAATTTCACTTATTATGAAATTAATTGTAATTTTCATTTAATCATCTCTAACCAGCATATAAATAAAGACAAAACAATTGAGTATCTTTTTCTTTTGTGTTTGTAAACCAATTTTCTCTTATTTTTCTTTGTTTCCTACCCATTGAAGAGCTTTATTATTAACACTACCTAACGGAAATCTGGAAACGTTATGTTATTTAGTGATGAAGATCGAAATACTATGGGCGAACATTAGTTAAATTTTTAATACAAATTAATAATACAAAGACATTCACTAATTAAATTATGAGAGTAAGTATAATTACTTACCTCATTTATGATGATAGATAAAATTATGAATTGATTCTTAGCGGTTTCATTGTTAAAAACTGTTTTAAATTCATTTTGAACTATCATATATGTGCATAGCCGACAAATGAGCAGACCAACCACCTGATGGTAAGTGGTCACCATCGCCCATGGACATAAGTAGCGCCAAAAGTCTCACAAATGCGTGACGGCCGAGAAAGAAGAAGAAAATACTGGCTCTCAAGCCCTCAGCGGAAACACGACAATTTGTTTGGCGGCTGACTCAAGCAGGAGGGTGGAAGCTAGCCCAGCAGGCTTAACGAAAAGATGGTATTATTATCTTTTTAGTCATAAAAACTATTTAATAATAATATTGATGATATAATCTTTACGTGAAACCCTACCACCAAGCAGGCCGGCTTCTGTCGCCTCTTCTGCCATCCTGTTCTGCCAGCAAAGGGTTAGGGTCAGTAGGCCGCTCCAATTCGGCAGAAATTAATGTTACATCATTACTACATTTGAACTAAAAGTAAGATCATGTTAAATTAGAGTTAGTATTTGTTACATTTTGATATTTCTTTTGAGCATTTCACGGTGATTGAGTTGTTTCGTATATCTAACATAATAATAATTACATAGTAATCTAACATAACAGAATTCAATTACAACTTTTTTATGTATTCGAAACCTACCATACATCAAAATTATTTAATTACAGTAGCCGCAGTGGCAGGTCGTCATAACACTAAAAACGAAGACACTAGTAAGGCACCATCACCTTGGCAGGTCGGTAAGCTATACCGATATGATGTCGAAGCTCACACCCTGGCCCGCCTACACGAAGGCTCCAGCACTGGAACAGCTTTCAAAGCCCAATTCACAATCCGTGTCAAGGAGTCAGGTCAGCTTCAAGCTAAGCTAGAGAAACCCGAACATGCACAAGTCCACGAGCAACTATCAAGAGATAATGAAGGTGATCTCCCAAAAGATCTCAAATATCAACCCGTGCAAAATCTCGACAAACCTTTCGAGATTTTCATAGAAGGAGGGCGGGTACGGTCACTCAGTCTCCCGCCATCCTTGCCCCTCTCATATGAGAACTTGCTCAAGGGTCTCATCAGTGCACTTCAAGTTGACCTTTCCGCTTACCGCAACGTACGAAGCCCACACGACACGTATGACAACCTGATTAAACAAGGTCAGTTCAGAAAAATGGAAACGGACGTTACTGGCGATTGTGAGACTCTTTATACCGTGTCTCCAGTAGCGTCGGAATGGCGCCGCGAGCTTCCTAAATTTTCAAACGAAGAAGAGCCTATAGAAATCACTAAGAGCAAAAACTACGGTCACTGCCATCACAGAGTTGACTACCACTTTGGTGTACCGAAAGGTGCTGAATGGACTGGAACTGCTCGCCATCCCACAAAAGATCAATTCATTAATCGTGCCACCGTTTCCCGCATACTAGCAGCTAAACAGGGACCGATTTACAAGGCAGAGACCACTTCCACGGTTCAAGTTCATCCTCATATGTTTGGTAAGCAAAAGGCGGAAGTACACAGTCGGGTGACTATGTGTTTAGTGTCTCATGAAGATGACAGGGAGGCCGAGTGGGATAAGCCCGAAGGGAACCGAGAGATTCAGAATCTCTTATATTCAATGACATCGAAACAGTTAGCCAAACAAAATGAAGATAAGTCATCCTCTTCATCATCTTCCTCTTCTTCTTCTGAATCCCGAGAGCATCACAGACATGCCGAACCACATGAAAGAACACGCCGTTCTGCAAGACCTAAAGCTATTGTATCTGTAAATAAGGCTATTTTCAAACGAAGCAAAGAAAGCTCTAGTTCGTCTAGTTCATCATCAAGTTCCAGTGACTCCTCGTCTGCTTATGTCAACGATGAAATACCCAAATACAACGAACCTGCTTATGCTGCCATTTACATGAACCCAGAACCTCACAGCGACAAGAAGCAGAACCCAATGAACGCTCAAAAGCTTGTTCAAGAAATCGCTCAACAATTGCAAAACCCAAATAACATGCCGAAAGCGGATTTCCTATCGAAGTTCAACATCCTTGTCCATGTCATTGCTTCTATGAGCTCTGGTCAACTTAGTCAAACCAGTCGCAGCATAGAAATCGCGAAGTCATCTAATAATCATGTCAAGTCCGACATGTGGATGATATATCGTGATGCTGTAGTCCAGGCCGGAACTCAGCCCGCTTTCCAACAAATTAAAACATGGATCGAAAATAACAAAATAGAAACGCAGGAAGCAGCCGGAGTTGTTTCCACGTTAGTACGTGTACTTCGCTACCCAACTAAGGAATTGATGACTGAGTTCTTCAAACTGGCCACAAGTGTTAAAGTTAAGGAACAACATTACTTGAACACTACTGCTTTAATTGCTGCTGCCAAATTCATCAATATGGGCCAAGTAAACAACGACACTGCTCATTCTTACTACCCTACTCACATGTATGGACGACTCTCTCGCCAACATGACCGTTTTGTATTGGAACAAATCCTGCCTTATCTTCGTCAAGAACTAGAAAAAGCCGTTAAAGAACGTGACAGTCACAAGTCACAAGTTTATATTAAAGCAATCGGTAATTTGGGTCACCGCGCTATTCTCGATGTGTACACTCCATACCTAGAAGGCAAGGTCGAAGTGTCTACGTATCTTAGGACCCAAATGGTTAAAAGCTTACATAGTTTGGCTGAACAAAAAGACGATTATGTACGCGCTGTGCTATACAGCATTTTGAGGAACACTGCGGAACCTTACGAAGTGCGAGTTGCTGCCATTGACAATATTTTCATGGGCCAACCTACTGGTCCAATGATGCAGGCTATGGCTCAAATGACCCAAGATGATCCTAGTATTCATGTACGAGCAGCTCTTAAAGCTAGCATTGAAACAGCCGCTGAACTAAGGAATCCACGCTTCTTTGAACTGTAAGTATTCTTTCATTACATTACTTTAAATAACAATACGAGGAATATATGCTGATATTATGTATTTTATTTTAGTGCCAGGACAGCAAAAGCAGCTAAAGGAATGCTCAATCCTGAGAAGTTAGGTTATTTCTATTCTTTCAAAAAATTCTACGACAACTTTGACAGTGGAGAAGACGATGGTATTTTGAGAGTTCTTTCTAAAATTGGAAGTGACGATAACATATATCCTAAATCTATAAAATATGCATGGAAGAGCAAGACCGATGGCTGGGACACGGAAAACACCGTAAGTAAATTAATTTAATGTGACGTTAACAGTATGCTTATATTTACAATACATTCATATTTCAGAACATGGACAGCTTTTTAATTTACAGATTCAAAATTTTATTATTTTGTTCGTAGTTTTACAATTCATTCTCAAGCGTCCAGAGGTTTATTGATTTCTTCAATAAATTCTTAATTGAAGAGAAGCGTCAAAAGCCTGAATCTGAATCGAAAAACAAGTACTCTGCAAATAAAATTGCCCAGATGCTTAACATGAAACGTGATGACGAAGATGAATTGGAAACTTCTTTGAATATGCAGTTTATGGGCCAGGAAGGATTCCTGTCCTTTGGTGAGAGTGACCTTCTTCAGCTCGTTCGAGATATCAAAAACTATTTGTCTGAACTTAAAAATGGAGTAGACAACCACTACACAAAAATTGTGAACCACCGCCAAGTTTCCATTATGTTCCCTGTTGCTATGGGAATGCCGTTCATCTATAAATACAAAGAACCCACTGTTATTCACTTCAAAAGTAACGCTAAGGCTTCTATCAATTTCCCAACCGACAAGGAAGAGTTCTCTGCCAATATAGAGAAGGAGGCACATTTAATTTATGCTAAAAATTACGACGGAAGTGTTGGATTCTTTGACACCCTTGGAAATCATCATGCAAGCGCGGGTGTCGTCAGAAAGATACAACTAAACGTGCCATACAAAATGGCGATGGAAATGAAGGACGGTAAAATAAAAATCCAATTGAAGCCTTCTGAACCCGAGCAGGATAACACTGTTGTTCATTATAGTGTATGGCCTTACACTACCAAACAGAAAAAGGATACGCTTGTTACAGTGAGCCAGGATCCTACGACTAAACTTGTCAGTCGAAGCCACAAAGTGGCATCTGTTGACACTAAGTTTGGACAGATGATTGGAGCCCAATTCCAACTCCAAGGGTATTCTTACTCGGAAGATTACAAAGGCATTGACAATGTACGTCCACGGGATCTATACGCTCTAATTTACAATGTTATGAATAACAATGATTTGGCTCAGACACATTTCAACCTCAAATACCTCGGCAAGCAGTCCAAGAATAAAGGTGTGACTTTCCTCGCAGTTTATGGTAAGTGCTGTATCTTAGATGTTAAAGTACTGTTAGTTAGTATCTTCCGGTGCGTATCTGTTCTGCTGTCAAGTTTAAAGTTATTATAAAATATTTATTTTCTTTTCAGATACTTATTACAATCAAAAGAAAGATGGGGAAATGCTCCTTACTGCTTCGGATGTCAAAGATAAGTCACCAGACAGTAAAGATCGCCGTGATGAGCTTGCGAAGCAAGTTGCTTCAGGAATCAATACAGCCCGAGTGCATATCTTGGACGTCAGCGCTCAGTTTGATGTGCCTCAAAAGCTTGAATACGTGCTTACGTACGCAATGGCCTCTAGTCCTGTTGACGAAAAGAGCCAACATGCTGTCTTCGCAGCAAGAAACTCAGATCAATTTGGCAATAACCATATTAATGCAGTTGTTTTTGTCAAGAAACCTGTGTCTATTTCTAGCCTCGATGTCTCAGAAGCTCTTAAACAAGATCTGAAACTGACATTGGAAGCTGATATCCGTTACGGTCAAAACAACAAAGAAAATATTCACATCGAAGCTAGTGCTGAACGAAGCAAGAAGTACGCTGAAGAACTCAAAAAAGATCCACGTGGAAAGCAGTGTGCTCAGGAAATCGCTGAAGGCAATAAATATCAATCTGCTTGCCACATGATGATTGTTATGGCACACGCATATGACAACATGAAAGCTTTTATCAATTATAAAGATATTAGCCCGACAGCTAAGAACATATTCTACCAAGCTTATAGAATCGCTGACCACTATGGTTTCTGGGAAACAGAAGTAAACCCACAGCGAGTGGCTCCTGAAGGGAAACTGGAAATAGCAGTTGATGCGTCATATCTTACTAACACTATGGACTTGGTAGTAAACTCCCGCTACGGAGAATCCCGTAGTAAGAGCCTACCGATTCCGCAAGCAGCCTCAACAATTCTTTCTGCTTACTGGCCTTTCCAAGCTCACGAACGTCTCTTCAATTACTACAACAACGACCAGTATAAACGTAAATACGCTTATAATTATGAACTACTATAATTTTTTCTCACCTAGAAGAATCAATTTCTAATCAAAATTGTTTTTATTTACAGCTTTCTGCTCCGTTGATGGAAAGAGAATAAAAACTTTCAGCAATCGCAGCTACGAATATCCCTTGTCGCGCTCATGGCATGTTGTGATTCACGATCCCAAAAAGTCTGGCCAAAACGACGACGAACTTGTCATCTTAACTCGAAGACCAAATGAGAAAACACAGGAGGTCTACATTTCATATCGGTAACTAACTTACATGAAGCTATGATACTATATTATTATTATATATGATTGTATAGATGAGTACATGAATGACAAGGATGCCTGGACAAAATTAGTGTCGAAACCAGTTCCGCACAGGTTTAAACTTTTGTAATTACCATATGTTGTTTAAAAGATGTGCTGAGGAGTTTCTTTCGCCGTTTCTTCTCCTCATTGTTAAAGCACCTTTTCGAAACGGTGGTAGAAGCAAAAAATGACGTTCATAAGTGTATTTACTAAATACCTATATGATTAAATGATTTTGAATTTGAATTTGAATATACCTAACTATATCTTTAATTCAATATGAATTAATTGATTTAATAAATCAATGAAATAATATTTATTTGAAGCTGTTTTTATAAATATTTTTCGAACGGCAAACTATGCCATCTCTTCAAAAAATCCCTTCAGTTAGTGGTCCTGGAAGAAGAAGCGGCAAGAACTCCCGAAGAGATTTTTTCCTACTCACAATTACAGAACGCACTTATGGCTATATATTAAACTTAGGTCCTAGCAATCTTATCTTTAAAGTAATCATCAAGCTTGTAATAATCTATCCGCATAAGAATGTTTTTGACGTGAGTTTTTATTTTACAATATAAATAAATTAATAATTTTATTATAAATACTAGCAAACTGGCCTTGCTACTACTGCGACTTACGCTAAGAAGTAGTACCTATATTATTATAAATTAATTTATAAATATTTTATTTATGGACGGATCGCAATGAAACGAACTTTCAATATTAAGTGATGTGTACTGCAATATATTAGTGAAAACCAGAACTAAATCGGTTAAGCTGTTTCTGAGATTAGCGCGAACAAACGCACAGACAAACAGACAAAAGTTCCAACAACTATTGTTCTGGGTTCTCTTGCGATAATAAAGGCCCGTAATAATATTTTTTTCTCATATATCATTCATGTACAGAAAGCGATCATTTAGAATATTATTACCACATATTATTTACACATCTACCCATGAAAGAGCCATCAGTTTTGCTTAGTCCGAAATTTCGTACAATCAGTTTAGCCTTAATCCTAGCGTTAATATTATGAATTAAGAAAACTATCAGAGTATTTTTTAACGTACATAAAATATTAGATTAATTGAAATGTACGAGTTGCGTTTTACTTATTACATTACGTATCAAGAACAACTATGTATTATGTATGATGCTTGCGGCATTTTCATTTATATAGTGCATAAATTTCCAATAAATAAAAATAATTATTAATTAAAACATTGACAGGTCAAAGAGCGGAACAGACTTGGAGATTGAAGTCCACCCAGCGCCTGAAGGTTCAAAGCAGCATGAAGTGAAAGTTACGACTGGCGCTAAGAAAGTTTCCGAAGGCGAATTATCCACCTACTGGGACGACGAAGAGGAGAAACCAATCCTGGAGTACCACAGACACCTCGACGGTGTTCTCGTGCTGGATATTAGCAATAACAAACTCCGCGCCATGTTTGACGGCGAGAGATTAGTTGTCCTAACCAACGAGCCCCGTAAACAAAACCGAGGCATCTGTGGACGTATGAGCAGCGACCCGCGAGACGACTACCTCACTCCTGATGGATTAGTAGACAAGCCTGAACATTACGGTGCTTCTTTTGCCCTTAAAGATGAGAACAGCGAACCTAAGACCGAGGAACTCCAAGCCCAGGCCAAGAAAGCTGCCTACCAACCCGAATATCACTACACTGCCATCCTACGTTCCGATGACGACTGGAAAGACGCTATGGACTCTTCCTCGTCATCTTCCTCCTCCGAAGAAACCTGGGCCAAGAACGTTTACAGGTCTAGGTCGTACAAAAAGAGCCATGGACCATGCCAGTTAGAAAATCAGGTTCAATATTATGAAAATCACGGTGAAATCTGTATTACTACGCAACCATTACCTGCCTGCCAGTCGAGATGCAAGGGTCAAGATTATAAAGAACTTGGTGCGCAAGTTGTTTGCAGACCAAAATTAGACCAACAATTCAAAGCTTACAGGGACCAGATCAGACACGGGGAAAACCCTAATGTGGTGGGCGTGCCACACTCGAAACAATTTAGAGTACCCACATTCTGTCAAGCCTAAATATATGTTTAATTTAGTTTGACTAACAATAACCAGGCATGAAACTGATAATGAATATTACGTTATATACTATGCTTGTAAATATTTATATATTTTATATGATTATTATGTATGTTAACCTGGCTTTATAGTATGTATATATTGAAATTCATATATAATTTGTTATTATGTATATTATTTTTATATAGTTATATTGACGTATAGTATTACTAATAATTATTTATACAAGGTAGAGTAGTTTTATGAAGCAACCATAAAAAATAAAAATAAAAAAGAAATAAATCATATTTAATAAAAATAAGTCCCAGTTTTAATTTAATCTGTGCCTAAGGATATTGTTTTAGTTATACAAAAAAAAACAGATTTTAATGAAGTTATAGAGAACATTCAGACACACAAACACAAAGCATCGCCAGTAATTTATTAACGTACCTTCAATGGTCTCAAAGCAGTTTCCAAACCCGCACTTGGTCAGCGTGGTCGACTATGACCTGCATCTTTCGCATTCTGAAAAAATTTTTAGAGTATTGCAACATTTTAATCCCTATCCTTCTGAGAAGAATTCAGTAGGTACTGGAACATATTATGGCTTGTGGTGATGATGCATCTTTTCTCTTCGATCTCTATCATCTGCCTCGTGATGTTTGTCTATCATCAATCATCAAAGCCACCTATTTTTTGCAGATAATTCTAAAACATATTGAGTTTGGATTTTCAAAGTTTCCGCGTGTTAAAATGATCTATCAGACTACCAAGATAATCAAGTCGGGACACTCTCATACAAAATTCAATATGTAGACCGGCAAACTTGGAATTTATCTGGATTCACATCCTTATATAAATATCGTGTGCTAACGTGATACGATATATGTATACACATAAAGATACTTTAGTACTTTAGAATTTACCCGTAGCTAAATTCTATACTTCCCATGGCAACGCAAGTAAAATGCTTACCGCAGATTATCAGACAAGTTCGTCATTTTGTATAACTCCTAAAACATGATCTTTTACTTTCGACATTAAAGACGTCGATGGTCTAGAGTGCCAGATCTTGATATGTGATCCTTTCCTCTGCAAGGAGTTCAATTATTAAAGTTATACCTACCCCATTTGCAGTGATACTTCCACATGTAAATAGAGGGTTATATTTAACGAATATAGTCTTTAATCCTTCTGAATGTACTTTTTACATTATTAAAACATCAACGCACTGAGGATTCCAAAAAACGTAATAAGCACCTATGCATCATGTTAACCAAACCTTTTACCAAATGTTATAGTGAAAGACTTACCCATAGGTAAGTATTTTTGCTACAATTTGTAGTTTTAAATAATCTTATAATGTTGTTTTTATTGTTTAATTTGGTTTATAGTAACTATTCGAACACACTGTCGCATTTTTGTACCGCATAGCGAAATCAGCTGTTCCGATAAAGTAGGTTTATGCAACGTCTACTGTTATGTCAATCAGTTTGACATTGTGTTCATCTGATGTGTTGAGTGAAATTGAATTAGACGAGTTATAAATAAACTAAGATATATTTTTGAAATTACCTATCTTTCTATATTTTGAGTTGATCAAAGTTACGTCTTCCATTCCACTGAGTTAAAATATTTTCGTTTTGGAATTGATCTAACCTGAAAATCTAGTGCAAGCTTGGTATAAAAAGTGTAATCAAGTGATGCGTGATTTTATAGTAGTGGCAGAGTGCTGAGAAACCTGTGTACTTTATAAAAAATATTTTAAGTTTTGAATTAAGAATCTTCGTGGAAAGTCATTGTGAGTTTTTTTATTTTTCATAATGCCACTTTGTCTTTTAGTTATGCTTACTGCTTTAGTTAGGTAAAACCTTAATTCTATAAATATGTTGGAATCAATAACTTCTAATTGTTACTGTTAATGAAGGCTTACGTTTATCACTTTAAACTCTTATAATTTTAAAGCGATAAAACATTAAATTAAGTTATCTTTCTTTTAAAAAGCATTTATACAAGTTACGAAACCGATATAGATTGTAAAATGTTTTTTTACCGAAACTACTTAATCTGGTGCTGTTGATGTGCGAATAACCATTAACTTGACCTTGACCTAAAACATTGAATGTGTAACTTGAAACTTTTTTTTTACATAGAATAAGTTAATGCTAGACAACAATCCTACCTCATGGATAATGGTGATAAAAAAGATTTATAGCTAGATAGCTAGATAGATAGCTCAAAACTTTTGTATTAGTAGAATTGATATTTCACATAATAATGACCAACATTTCTTTAGCAATAAATTCTTTTTGTGTCACACGGTATAGAAAGGAATATACATCTAAATGTGTACAAGATATATCAGACGACAAATTATAAAATTATCTGCTTTGTTCTAGTGTTGGATTTAAGCAACATGGGTGTACACACAACAGATTGGGTTTCATTTGGGCTCAATTATTATTTTGACATGGTCCTTACCCATCACATAGAACAATAATAATAATAATCAAATGGACTATCATTGGTGTAAACAATGGCCAATAATTTTTTTAGAATAACAATATCATTGTTGTTATTGTTATTCGATTTTCCGCCTGCCAAATTCCATTATTAAGTATCTTTAAAAGATAAAAAGGGCACTCAGGGGAGATCTCTGAAGTTTAATATCCCTATCCAATAAAACCCATTTGGCAGTCATGTGACATCTATGTTGATGTACTTCGATCATCTGGGGATGAAATGGTGTATACAATACTAATAACTGTGTAATATAAAATTTGTCATAGATGGAGCTATTATTGAGCATTGGGAATAGGATGCTGTTGCATCCCAAGCTTCAACATTATATAAGTCAACAGAATATAGCTGGTAACAATAGTGAATTTTCTCTTGTTAACTTAGTGTGCTTTTACATCAAGTAGTTTCAATCATAAGGTGGGGTTGTGATCAAGCATCAACTTTACAATTTTTTTCTGTGTTAGCAGTCAACAAACCAGTAAATAGATCAACTGATATTAAGTGGTTATCACCAACCTTGGATGTCTGCAACATCAAAGGTATCACTAATACATTGTTGTTCAAATAATTAACCTGCATCATATTTTATACCCGGTTCTCTGTCACAGCCATGGAAACACTTTAATATTTCAAAGTTAATACAAGATGGAGGTTTCTAATTAAGCTGGCAAGTATAAACCCTTACTAAAATGTAAAAAAAGAACTAGCTTTACAGTTATAATAACAGTATATTGTATTGTATTTGACAGACTTTCTGTCTAGATCTTTAGATTCAAAAGTGGTCCAGGTGGACCCCCAGGGGTCCACGGGAGACTTGACTGGGAACTATGTTGGCATGACAAAATAATGGGAGTTCACAATTTGTCAGCCACAATGGGGGTCCACAGAAATTTATCTGCTTTCGATAGTGAAGAACTAAAATGTTGACTTGACTTCCTGACCTGTCAAAATAGGCAGATAATATTTAAAGAAGCTCAGTGACTGTTACTTGTAACTTTTTTGACATCCACTCACAGCACAATCAATTAATGAATTCTCACTTTTTTTTTCGAAAACTATTAATTCTTGGTTGGAACTATATTTCCGCCACAAAGCATATTTTCGTAGTCTATCTATAGATCTAATCTTCACATATTTTGTCGAGTTTTGGGAATATGGTAATAATGTAGCTGCAGGGGGTCCACCGGAATCAGCTTAATTTTGAAAGTGGTATATGAAATAAAAAGTCTGGAAACCTCTGGTCTAGATTTATAATTATACAACACACAATACCACGAAGCATATTTTGTTTTGTTGATTGTGTACATAATGTTATAAAATCTCCATTTTTAGTTTATCTTTATTAAACTTGGTTATAATTGCCTTTTTGTTTGATGTTGAGTTATGAACAAATAATAAATAATTGTGACTATGTTCTAAATTAAATATTTAACATTAAATGACTTGTATCTTTATATAATTAAATAATTAATAACATGTAGTGTCCTATTACAATTTCTAGTGGGTATATCAAATTGAATTTAATCAATGAATTTTCAACAATGTAAATATATTTTCATTCTCATATATGATATATTAAAAAAAGATTGGTTGACTTATCCTTTGAATTAAGTAGCTGGAATGATTAAGAAGTTTCCTAGAAATTAAATATAATGTTTATGTAGTTTTATTTCCTTCTAATTAATATTTAATCATTATCACCAATCAATAATTAATATTTAATCAGTGTCAGTGAAGGAGAAGCATGAATAAATCAACATTGGTTATATATTTTGCAGCTAGTAGAACTGCTGCAATTATGCAAAGAATTTGATAATCACCAAACCAACTAATTCTGTCATGAAAAAATACTTTTAATCAAAATAACTTAAGGTCACATTATATAGTAATCTGGCTTCCATAAAATTGTCAGTTATATGTTATACCTACCCCAGAAGATAGTTACATCATATTGTCTATTAGGTAACTATAATATACCTACATCTGGGAAAACCTGAAATTCTGTAATCTCACAATTCAAAGTCAACTAATTCCATGGTTAGATAATTATAATTTGAGGTATTTTGATTGATTTAACAAATTTACTATGGTTAATCTCACTCTAATTTTTACTGATACTGTTGTGATTTTGATTTGTAACATTACAGAATACAGCTTCAATAGCAATTAGTGCTATCTGAGATTGGTTGTAAAAGCTCTTGGGTTGCCATGATCATTTTAACAACATTACTTTTAATAAAAATAAGTAATCGTATTCAAAGTCTACATAGAACAGATGATGCTGTAATAAGTGCTGTTTATTATTAAAAGCCTGATGTTCTTATCATAGCAAAATCACTCTGAATCGCGTTCTATACATTTAATTCTTTCAGGATTTTTCCTACAATATTCACTAACTTCCTATCATCGATTTTCTCCTTTCTTATCATCGATCCGGACAGGCCGGTTTTGCGTACTAATGGAGATTGTTCGGTTCTTTTGGAGATTGTTTAATACCAATGGTATTTGTGCATAATAGGGTTCCTTACATGTTTGGCTATCGACCCTTCTTCTAAAGTCTTACTTGAAATATTTTAACGTATTTAGGTTGGAATGTTGGAGAAGTTAAAAAACCTGATCATTAAATATTTCTTGGCCAGAAACACAATATTGACTCTCCGGGTATTATGGCGGTGGTGGTGGCGGCCATCTGCCTGCCATCAGATGGCCTTTTACCTAACTTCATCGCCATAAAAAAATTCCATCCCAGTGTAAGTGTAATAAAATAAAATGGCATCGTATAGTCTGCAAGTGTGACTGATGTCTTTAATTTTAGAAAATATAATTGACATGTCTTATAGAATGTTTTCTATGTAGGATACTGTTACGTGTCAGGATCCGTAGGCTCGAAAAATGCCACAATTGTTCCGCAGAGACTTTATTTTTCTTCACACACACTTCACAATCACAGTTACACTCGTAGATCACAGGTATT
>PDGT01000006.1:5914641-5950586 GCA_003671415.1 Megathymus violae | reverse complement strand
TAGTTGTATGATGGCCCAGACGCACCGTTGCTCTCACTTCTGGGTCCCTTATGCCGCTAACAAACGCCTCCAGCACTTTGTCATCTACTGGTGTAGAACTCGATGCGTAGGCTCGGCATACTAGGCGTTCAATTTCCGTAGCCCATTGCTGTAGGCTTTCACTCGACTTCTGGACGCGGTCTTTGAGCTGGGCACGATATACGTGCTCAAGATGTTTGTCTCCATAGCGAGCATCCAATGCCTTAAATAGTGACTCCAACGTACGTCGATCAGCTGGTATATTCTCAAGGGCCAGTAAGGCTAAGCTCGAAGAGCTAGGGTCAGTGCCGCGAGCGAGTGCTCATCTTCCCAATCATTTCCTTTAGCTACTACCTCAAACTGGTGCCTGAATGCCGTCCATGAGGTAGTGCCGTCGAAGGCTGGGACTTGAAATTTATGTGCTCCAGCAGTTATAGAAGTAACCGTGCCCAAAGCCTTGACTTTTTGTATCTTGTTGTCCAAGTCCTCAATCTTCTTTTCGTGGGCCTTAAGGGTTGAGTCATGTTCGGTAGTACGCATCTTCACCCATTCCACATCTTCCTTGACGATATTTAGGGCTCCCTGGAACCCTTCCAACTTCACATCTATTGCTCCAAGGCCCACCTGTATGGCTTCGCGTTGACTCTCCATCTTGCTCTCCAACATAGCTTGCATCGCTTCACGCTGGTTCTCCATCGCTTCGCGCTGGCTCTTCATTATAGCGTCGCGTTGGTTGTCCATCGCTTCGCGCTGGTTCTTCATCATGGCTTCCATGGCTGTTAATAAGGAGGCCATATCGAATCCACTCGACGTAGCCGGCATTGATACAGCGAGCGTCGTTGTTGGTGTGCTGGTTTCAGTGGGCGTAGCCGCAGGTCCAACGGTGACCTCCCTTCCGACGCGGTCACGTCCAGGCGTCTCCATACGCGTAGCATCCACTGCTGTCTGCTGTCGCGTACGTACCCCGTCTTCACTCTGCGGTACAACAGGCATTCCGCTTCTGTCACCAATTGTTACGTGTCAGGATCCGTAGGCTCGAAAAATGCCACAATTGTTCTGCAGAGACTTTATTTTTCTTCACACACACTTCACAATCACAGTTACACTCGTAGATCACAGGTATTCACTTCGTAGGGAGAGAACTCTTCACTTCGTATCCGGAGACCGAATCCTTGTGGCCGACCCTGCCCGCTATTTATATCGATTTCCGGGCTTCCAGATCCTTCCACGCCCTTCCTTGAAGTAAGCAACAACAACAGGAATTCCCGGAAATCGACATAACAATAGCGGGTCAGGTTAACAACCCCATTTCGGCCCTCATCCATCCTAATCTCGCCCCTTTTACCTGAGGCATACGGGCCAGATTGGCCTGGAGTGACCCAGGTAGTTTTTATTACTACCTGGGTTTCTCTTTTATTGCCTCTATTGTTTGCCACTATTGTTTTTCTCACCGCAACGGTCGGCCACCCTTCTAGAGACTTCGTAAGCCTGCCGACTTCGAGAAGCTTCGTAACAATACGATAATTCGAGGAGAGAGAGATGTTAAGATAATTATATCGTATAGTATCCAAAATTGTTTTTTTTTTTATTTCTATCAATAGAGTTAAAACTAGTAATAGTCTATAGAACTGACGTCATAGACCTTAATCTTCCATTACTTAGGTAGGTAGATATTGAACCTGTATGAATTACAAGCCAATAAAAATTTACTAGAGTTATGTTACGATACACAGACAGCCATTAATTTGAGATATTTTAATGAAAATAAAATAATACAATTGGGAAAAGTCCTCTGGTATGTTTCCCGTCTAGGTAATTGGTGCAATTTAACTGGTAAAATGGTAAAACTAGTAGCAAATTCAACATAACATTCGTCAAAAATTGAATCCACATTAACTCCATAATTCTAACCAGGGCCATTTGGGTTTGACCAACGAACATACAAGTTTTTGAATGACCTCCCCAATTTCAGGAGTTAATTCTGAATAACCAAGGTCGATTTTTTATTACTCTCTTTTAACCGATCTCTATAGACAACAACTTCCACTTAACAGAAGCCCAGTTTGTTTAGTCTACTAATTTACGGATTGGAAATTAAATAAAAACGGAGTATACAGCAATTATTATCGGAAACTTCTCTTCAGTTATTTAGAGATAATTTCTGTCAATTCGCCAGACTTAGGTACAGACACTGCTTACGACATCAATTAAAGATCTGCGGCTAGGCGGAACTAACCTATGGATCAATTAGTCTATACACAACTTTGAGGAGATCTGTTTAAATGAGATCTTTTATTTTCTGCGTTCTCTTTTTTAAGGATGATTCTAACATTGACTCCAGTTCAATGTGAGAATGGTGCAATGATTTGGAGTCCTTGAAGAAGCAAGTCATTCGTGACGTCATTTGCAAAGATAACCTTACCTACCTTCAAATAACCATTCTGCTCTTTGTTTTACCTAAATATAATCGTTCTGTAAATCACATTTAGTATAATTTTTTAAGCAACTTTGATTTTCTATATAAAGATTTTCTCGTGACTTTGCAGAGAGCAACGGCCCGCGGGTCGACATTCAGTGCCATGAGTAATTCTGTTAAAAGCAGAACGTCTTTGAAGTCTTTTCCATGTGTAGTCTTATTGGCGAGTTAGGTTATTGTCTCTGCCGATTGGCGGTTTTAAAAGAGAGAAGTACCCAGCCTGAAGCTAGACAAGCAGGTAAAAAGCCTTAACACTATGCATGGTGTGCTGTGTCAATAATTTTTAATACAAATTCACCGGCAATTATAAAACATGTCATTCACGAGTTATAATAATTTTTCGAGATATTAAACAATAGTTACAGGAATATATATTTATTTATTTATTTCATTTATATCATATTTACTGTACAACCTGACAGGCTTTTACAAAGGACGGGTTTAGGATTAGTGGCTTTCAACCTACGTTGTGTAAGCGAGAGTTTGTGGCAGGTATATTCCTATATAAAAAATACAATTTTGCTTTGCCGCTACTCATTTTCTCAACTTATATGTTATATACATCAAAACAACCTAACATCCAAACTGCCGCATTTTTTGTCTGTTCAAATTCCACACAATTGCATCGTGATGTCGCAAATCACGAGTGTGTTGCGTAAGCCGTGCGTCAGCGCCGCGCCTCTGCGTGCTTGTTTCTTATTGGTCGGCTTACGTGACCTCTATCACGTAGAAAACGTTTCAAATGTCAGCCAAGTTGAATTTGTATTTCAAATTAAAACGCAATCAATGTCTTGTGTTCGAATTTTTTTTTTCTCTGGTAATCACTGTGGACATATGCGTATTTGCTTTCTGCCAATATTCTATGTCGTTACGTAATGCTTAGGCACAGATCATAAATTAATGATGATAATGTACATAAGTAAGGCGTTCCGCAACACTTGAAGTAGCGATAAAATATAATATAAAAATAAAACTATTGTGTACCAAAGAAATCAGTAACTTATATGAAATAGTCGCATAGATAAGATACAATATATGCAAAAGGTGCAAGAGCATTGATTGTGTAGTGGTTTGAATGTCAGTCTCCCGTTCGGGCGTCTAGAGTTCGGGATACTGCACGCACCATTAATTTCTCAAATTATGTGTACATTACAAATTAATTATTATTTGCTTCGGTGAAGGAAAACTTCGTCAGGAAAGCTGCATATTTGTGAGTTTTCCATAATGTCTGCGGATCCGCACTTGGCCAGCGTGGTGGACTATCGCCAAAATCCTCTCATTGTGAATGGAGATATGACCCCAGCAGCGGGACAGTGTGGGTAGTAATGATGCTAAAGGTGGTCTTATCACTGAAAAAGATCTCTTCCAGACAACCTTTTGGTAGCAAGCAGAAAAGGGCTAGATATGTATGAAAAATAATATCGCTTCTAATACATAAATAGTAGTAATAATAAACTAAACATAACAGACATTATAAAAATAAAGTAAATCGAATTACATAAATAACATTATTGATAAATTTTATACTGTATATTATAATTAACTAATTAGATAGTAGTGTGAAATCAGCCGCCTAAATGTTTCTTACAGTTTTGGCGCATCGAATTGGCAAGGTATGTACGAGAGTATTTCGTAAGCGTACAGCTCTCACGGCGAACGAATTATGGTAATATCAACTGAAGTCAGTAGGACTCTAGAAGTTGATAATTTCAAAATCTTTATTGTACGTATTAGACGCTCATTTGCTTCCCTTAGAAACTTATAGGGTTATTTGGTTTTAAGATTACTTCAATGGGCACTAGCTTAAACTCTGAAGCTGTAGTTATGATGAAGCCTGCTGTAATCACTAAAAATGCTTCGCATATGATTGTGTCTCAGTAGGCATTTTCACAGTATCCTTGCGATTATTTTTGTCAATAGAGGATTGCTGGAGTTCCCACGTAGTACCATCGTGGTTCCTTAAGGCCATGGCAAGCGACGTTCGCCCTGTCATCCTAAATACTACTTACATTAGCAAAGAGCTCCTCTATAACTTCTAGTACACAGAACCGGAACAATAGTTACCATTGTCCTGTCGTGTCCATTTTCAAGAGGATCTGTTGTATTCCAGTCTTATCAATTACTCTTAGCGTACACCTCCTCTGTTACACTTAAAAACACGCAATCGCGTGATTCCGAAATAGATATACGGCTGGAAGATGTACTTGCAGGAAAATATAAAATATGTTTGTGAATGACCATATCATACGTGACAGAGATACAAGGTACTTACCGGTCCGAGTGTGTATGTTTTCTAAATTAATTTAGCATTTCCTTCCTCTAGTTAAGCGGCTACCGATTGCGTCACTGTATCAAGCACAACGTCAAACCTGGCACTATCATTATCTCCAAGCTGATTGAAACAAGGAAGTAGGGTGATACGAAAGTCAATTGGCGCGCTGGAAGCGCAAACACAAAATTGTTTCAAATCGTACTCAAGGTTGATATTGATAAATAAAAGTGCAGTCCTTTTTATCAATCTTTACACCTTACCATTTAACTTTTGGAATTACGCTATCTCTCTGACAAAGTAAACAAATATAACTTTTTTTCATAATTATGCACCCTTACCCTGTCTCAGCTCAATAGGTTGTCTGGAAGAGGTCACAAATCAAAAGGCCGCCTGTTGTACCTAAAGTATTGTATCTAAACTTTCTATCTACTAATTTTTGGTGTACAATAAATAGGATTTTGTTTGTTTGTTCGTTGTTTGTGCATTTGGCTATTCAATATTTACTATCTGTTTTCATAATGTTTAAAGAAGACGATAATTTAAATAATACTCTGAGATAATTCTCAAAAGAATTAGAGCCCATTTTGTACCGTTTTATGTGTTAACGTTGGGTAAAAAAAAATATTTTCTCAAAAATGCCTTGCCTTCTCAAAAATCTCACGAAAGCTCAATTCATCGTGAGTTCCCGTAGCTTGGATTTTGGTTCATACTCTGTCTCAATGGAATGTATTTAATGCCGTACAGTACAGTCAACATCGTGAAATACCTTGTGAACCGCATGTAGTGATCGTTCTGTACACAGAGGTTCTTTCCGTTAACGCGTAAACACCTTGATTAATGGGTTTTTTACCATCTAAATATTGACTGTTGCCGTCATCTGTGTTGTTAACAGCAACCGAGCTGTCATGTTGATGGATGCATTAAATATCATGTGTACCTCACCTTTTACAATGACATAA
Source organism: Megathymus violae (assembly GCA_003671415.1). Classification (NCBI taxonomy): domain Eukaryota; kingdom Metazoa; phylum Arthropoda; class Insecta; order Lepidoptera; family Hesperiidae; genus Megathymus; species Megathymus violae. Next base: position 5,944,861 of record PDGT01000006.1, on the reverse strand, counting down.
TGGTGATGACATATCAATGGTAGGATCTTAGATCAGTTCGCCTGGATAACTAATAAAACTGCTAATTGGACGGAGTTTCGGACGCTCCGATGTCTGGATGTCGGATCTTGTCCCGCAATGCATAGAAATAAGGTGATTAATTATATTCCGATGTCTTTAACCAGAAATAGGTATCAATTTATGAGATTTGGACGTTTCTATCTTATCATTAATTCAGTTCTTCGGACCGGGTTCTTGGGACGTCTTATTCATATGGAACACTTAATTTGCAAATCTGACTAGCTCGCCACTCGAAGCTAATGACAAAATCACTCAGTGTAACTATGGCTGCAACAATTCATTACATTTTGTTTATATATAAGTAGTGCTAAGAGTGTTTTGAATAGAATAACTTGTATTGGTGTTCTTTTATGAAAATATGTATGTGACGACACATTGTTTGTCTTTTACGAGGTTTCCTTCAAAGAGATGTTCTTGGTAAGCTTTTTGTTATTGTTGGCCTAAATTATCAACATGCTTCGTACGACATATTCCACGAGCACACATTATAATTCTCGTTAAGAATATTATTGGTTAGTCATCACAGTGTTCGATAGTTTAAAAGGATAGTTGATTGTGATTATAAGTTTTACTTTCATTAGGTAGGTATTACTATTTGTCAATCTTTCAAATCGTACTGTTCACTATCTTTTCAAAATCAGCGTAACATGAAAAAAAAGTCAAATATTTTTTTTTATTAAATTCAATTGTCAACTATATATTGAAATAAAATTGAAAAAAATCTATAATGGATTATATACATCATATATGCCCAGGTCCATCCGGAATAATGTACCTTCGAAATGGTTAAAGACTTTTTCAAATAGATGCCATCGTAATGTCCGGAATACATTAACTTCCGCATATACACATACTCACAAAGTTTACACTCTCTGTACAGTATTTTGGTTAAGTTATATGCGAAACAGGATGGTAATTGAATTGCATGTGAAGTATATTTATAATGTGTGGAATTTTTATCTTACACCAACCGAAACAAAAATTCCGAATATTTATTTTCTAAAAAAGCTTTAAGTTTAAATTATAGCACCAAAAAATATGTTAGTAATCGATTGGCGCGAATTTATCTCGGAAATGTGACTGGCCATTTTTTAATTGTTTTATTTTTAATATTGATATTAAAAAAAAAAATAAGTAAATAACAGATGTATTGTATGTATAAATGTACAGATTCGCACGAGGCAAATTTATTATCGTGCAATTCCCACAAAGCGTTAAACGTAAACGCCACATACGATTGTAGGTCACAACATATTATATCTCATTAGAACATAGTTGATGTGTTGCTTTTTATAAATATTGTGAAAGGGACCTATTCGCCAAATACAAATACTCAAAGCATCTTTATTAGAATCCAAAGTGGCATGATTTTTCCTTCATTTAAACTGGATTGCATTCTATAAAAGAAAGAAAAATGCATAAGAGACTTAATTGTTAAGCTCAATACAATATGCGGATTTCATTACAAGCATTTTCTTCCCAACAACTCAAACACCACAAAATTATCATATTATTTTTGATACGTGTGTGGATTTTTATTTACATATTATAAGTCAATTCTTGATTATAATTTTATGTTTCATTCTCGAAGTTTGAGGAAGTGAACATTACATTGTGCCATCCATTTCGTCATCTGAGATATTGTATTATTTTTTATTGTATTTTTTTTTTCTCTTAAAATGGTGTTGGCATACATACGCTCAGCCAAAAAACAAGGAGAAGGTTCTCAATTCGTCTGTAGGTTTTTTTTTCTATGTGTGATACCTCAGAACTGTTATATATTAATTGATTTGGAAAATAGCTTTTTTTTTGGCAGAGTATATTTTGCGTTTGGTCTCACTTTAATAAGTAGAAAAAAATACCACCCCTAAGGATGAAAGATAGGATATGAAACCAAGAAATTCACTTAATTTATTTTTATTTTATATTAAGTTATTGTTCATAACCTTAAATTAGAAATCATTGCATAAATTGACATTTTGATGTCGATTGTTATACTACTGAATACATTCTGATTCTGAATACAGTAATCCTGAACAAAACGTTTCAACTGCAGTATTGAAATCTTCATATAGGTCAACATACGCCTAGTTTACGACGGCACTAAAATATATCCTTGTAATGAATTGTGAAAGATCTTCCGGCAGTTTTTTGCCTATTCTAGGTCTCAACGACCTTTTCCCAACTAGAACCACTGCGCTAAGATAGAACCGAACCACTTCGAGGTCTACGACTTTCTAAGGGACATATGTAGAGCAAGTTGTATAAGCGGCAGCGGCTGTAAAAACGCTAATTGTCATTTTTGCCACCCTTAGAAAACATTTTTTTATTTTTGAGAATTGCAAATAACGGAGTCCGTTAGTTATCGTGTAATGAAGACACCAATATTACACCACATGCCATGGAATATTACGCTTAACGCTGAATCATTCATAGTGATTTTTTTTATTTAATGAAAAATTAATCCTCATATCTGCGCCAATGAACGCTCGTCAGAAACGGTTTAGTTGGTGAAAAATAAATTGTTGTCTGTAATTTTGAATAAACAAATCAAATAATATAATATTCCACTTAAAGTCATTCTTATAAATAAAATTTAATCAAAAATAAATACGTTTCAATCGTGAGTTTCAAACTACGAATGTATTATTTGTGTAAATAGAAATGAATGATCTTTTTAAAGGTGAGCTTGAATTGTATTAAAAATTTGACAAATCAGTCACATGAGATATCGTGTATTAGCTAAAACAACATTGCAACTACAATTAATGTCCATTAAAATAATTTATGTTAAATAAAATTAAGTCACCTATCATTATTAACTTCACTAGTAACCTATTTTATTCCGCAAATTTTATTTGTCATAGCAGACCTCTAGTTCATGTAAATTAATAGCATTTGACGTTAATTATGATAGCTATTGATCTATACGTTATTCACGACAAAACAATTAATGTCAAAAGAAATAAAGCCACTAATTAGAACATTTTATACTTGTTCCTATGCAGAAAACGAATATTATTCCGCTTAGTTTATATTACTCTGTGGATCAGGCGCGCGCGCTGATGACATCACGGAGGCACGTTGGGTTCGACCAATCAGAGCGCAGTATAAACGGAGGCTCGACTCGACATTTGCCGTAATGGCCGTCGTTGCGTCGGTAGAAGGGCACGCTGTAATGAAGATAGGACTTTTAACGATATTGGTGGGAATTTCCATACGGTTCACTGATTATTATCTTCGCGTGAGTAATTAATAGGCACTATACAGCGTTAGTCGCACAGTTAGTTCTTGTTGAATTCAACAATGTTGGTCTGTTCTGCTCAACTTCATTGTATACGTTATAGAACTATAGAGGGTTATTCATTAATAATTTAATAAGTACCTATGTATACATAATGTGTACAAAATCTTATTTAATTTTCCATTGAGTAAGATTCATTTAAGTTACTTGTATTATTATAAGATAAACATGTGAACATACAGTATTATCACCTCAGTGTTATCATGTCTTCATTTTTTACTTACATGACAGTATTATAGAATTATCATTTTAATTTTTTTTGATTGTAACCAGAACAAGATTCGTTTTAATTATGCAAATAATAAATTATACATTCCAGATCAAGCGGAAAGCAAGTGACCTTTGTATTTGATAGTTGAAAATCCAGTTCCGATTCACCTTTGTATTTAATAGTTGAAAATCCAGTTCTGATGTATTTTGGCTACTTTAACTTGATCTAATACCTCTTTTTAATTATATTCAAGACACTTAGGATAGATTTTTTTAAAGAGCTTGTAAGTTTGTATTGACAAGTGTTCGTTGTCATCTGTAGATATTAGTAACACCAATGGCGTCACCACGCATTGTTAATGAAAAATGTAACGTTGAACTCGTTTCACGCTCTACAAACGAAGCACGTTAAATAATTTCACAATTGTTTTCTCTTAATCGAGTTTTATTATCATACATGAACACTATGTGGATTAAACTAGGTTGTAAAGACACCAGCGACCTTCAAAAGAATCTTAGGATGTTACTTCATCCATTTTTTAGCAGCGTGCATCAGAGTAGAAAACGTTGATTTTGATTCGACGATTTGAGCCCCACGCCCCATAAAACGTATAGTTTGATGATATACGTTGTTTTCATTATTATGGTTATTTTTGGATTCTTATCTATTGAATCGTAATCGGCGCGACGTTGTAAATCTTATCTGATTAGAAAGTCATTGTTTCAGTATACTTTTTGATAGTGTTGCATGGTTGGAGAAGATTATATTTAATAATGTGACACAGGAATCAATAACATCTACTGAAATCATGGGTTGTAAATTTCATTAACAGCAGTAAATTATCTATCTAAATTCCTGCTATTAAAATATATATGTAACCAATACCCATATTACTATATAAATCTATTGAGATTTTCGTGTGTCTCGTGATCTTCGTGAAAATAGGTATGTAGTGACATCAAGTGATTGCGCAGATGATAGGCTATATAAAATCTATCTATATAAATATGTAATGTCTCTGTATCTGTACATTCCATATTTTGTCAAATTTCATGATAAATAGTAGTTTTATGCCACACTGATGTCAATTTGACCATTTTGAAAATTTTTGTCCGTTCGTTTGTTTGTGTCTTTCCGTATGTGCCGTTATCACTCAAGCAAGGCTTGACCGATCTTAATGAAAATTGGTATATAGTGAGATTTGGTGATTGTACAGTTGATAAGCTGTATAAAATGTCCGTTAACCTGATGATGTCGAATGAAGGCAAAAATTTTGATTTTTTAATACTCATGTTTTTACAATTAATAGTCCCACAAGATAAATATTGACTATGCATCGATATGGGTTTTTTATTACAATCCCGAATCTGAAATTTTTTCAGGATAGATTTAAAATATTCCAGATTTCATCATATTGCACGGATTACTAAATAAGTAGTATGACTATTTACATGGTATTATAGCAATGATTGCTTCCGACAATCAATCAAATAAGGGAAAACAAGAGTTGCGTACTGAATATTTTGCGATGTAAACATCGCGGTCCCAAACATATGCTTCCGTCATCGGACAGTGTTATTGATGGCGAATAAATTGCATATTATTAACACTAATTGACCGAATAATGATTTTAATTTTAGGCTATGATCTCATTCGACTTCTATGCAACTGGTCTGGTCTTACAACGACGTTTTGTTCTTCCAATGTCTTTCAATTTCAAACCTGTCGCTTTATTTTTGTCACTTTTACGGTGTCAAACGTTGATACCTTGACATTTTAATTAAAATATAAATAAAATAAGTGCGTTAAACTTTTGTATAATACAAAAAGTTTGAAAAGCTGACACCGAATATACGCGAGAGGCACTGGCGCGTTCACACGAGGCTTCGGAGTTTTCTGTACGTGTTGAATGACTGCCAAAGTTGAGTTACAAAAAACCCATGTATTTACTAACTTCTCAAGCACTGTTTTCATTTTATTGATTAATATATTATAATTACATATAATTATATTCATATTTTAGGTTATTGTTCATTTGATTTTCAAAAAGCTAAAAAACTTTTAAAATTTGATAAAGTTTCATAAAGTTTTCCACTTCCTTCTCATTCAGATCATTGCTTTTGCAATTTAAGAAGTATCTTAGAATCCATAGAGTATGCAGTTCGTACTGTCCGTGGTAAGGATAGACAGATAAAAACGGTTACATTTCGATAACGCAAGTTGGTTCAATATCTTGATATGTGTACTTACACAATCGTTATTTAATTCAATTAATTATAATGATCAACAATTTTTTTCTTGACATTAAAGTATCTTTCCGCAATGGCAGTAGAAGTATGCGTAGAATGGCGTGCACACTATTATTTGTGTTTTTATGCTAAGGTTTTTTAAGTACATAAATAGTCTACACTGTGCATCTTCATGTTACATGTAGGAACAAAGTATTTATATAGTTATGAGACCCCGTGCTAACACACGTGTGTGTAAACTATCAAACAACTTGATAGACAGTGTATCTTTGTGTGTGGAACAAGGGATAGCGTTTTATACAGACCCACAATCACAAGTCCATTTTGTTACTTGCTTATTGTCATAGAATAACGTAATATATAGATTTAATGCATTTGCTACTAATAAATTATTGATATATTAATATAGATGTAAAAGCTAAGTCAATTATCTGTTCAACTGGTTGGAGTGCGCCAGGTAGCTGTTTAAGCACCACTGATTTTTAAACTTGAATGTTCAGAAAGATACAAGTTAATTATAAAAAGTTTTTTAATCTTACTTTTGACGGTTGTAAAACAAGTGATTTATTATTGATTATAAAATTAATTTGTTTGAATTTCCTTTTATAAATATTTGGACCACACACCACAAGAGGATGGAATACAAAACGGGAGCATTAACTGCATATGACCACGTCCATTATGCTTCTCTTATCGTCGACCTAAAACGGAATGTTATGTACGTTCACATAAAAGCGAAATTTGTATGTACGATATTGTTTGCGAATCTACTTAGAGCTACCATGACGTTCGAACAATCATAGACTGTGATATGCGTACGTTTGATAAGAGGGAAATATTTGATATTGGTATGATTGAGAAATTGAATGCCATTAAATGAGTACTGTGCGAATCGGTTAACAACGAAAATGCACGATTCTTCTTTAATGATTAATTAATGATGATTATGCAGGGTACTTTCATTTTTCTACTTCTCAGAAAAATATTATAAAATAAGGTTTAAAATTATGCTCAATATAGGATAAAGGATTGATTGATTTCCGATTATAAAGTTGAAGCTGGATTTTAGGCAAAACGTATAGGACAATATGTTTTGTGCAAAAAATCGTTATTACCGTTGTGAATCGTAGCTTTGAATAGAAATGAGGCTGAAACTGACAGCATAAATTTTTATAATAATATTAAGCATAAATAAATAAATTAAAAAAGAATCGTTGAAATCGTTTTAAAACAAAATGGTGTTACAGCCGTATATATATAAAAATAAACTCTCAACATAGAATCTCCTTTTTTGGAGTCGGGTTATTTAACGGACTGTAAGACATTGAAAAAAGTTCACGGTTAATTTTAGAAGGAGCTTGTCATCAAAGAAGCTTTTGAAGTTTGTCAGGAATACGCTGGATAACATAGAGTCCAGTGACGGCTCACAGGAGGAACCTGACGTTTTTGGTTAACTTAATCACCTTACATCCCAAAACAAATGAAACACATCCGGAAACAATAAGAATAATCGAACTTATAGCCTTTTTTATGTTATTGGACTGTGTATATAGCTATAGTAAGTCATGTAACTAAAGCGAAGTTACAAATTCAAATTGACAGCTCAAACAGTCATGTCAATATCGTTGCGTATCACACTAACTTCACTTTGCTCCACAACGGTCTTTGGTAAACAATATGCCATCAGCAGTTGTTGATTTTATGTCTGTTTATGTCTATACATTGTCACAACGTAACAAGTCTTTCATGGGATTAAGGTTTCAGAAGGTTACTTCTTTTGTAGGTTTGGTTTACTTGTAGAAACCATTTCAAGTTGATTTGTTTCCCTTTCGTTATCGCTTTTGAATCCTTTTATAAAACCTTTTGCACTGATGCAAAGCCTAAGAAGAAGCACCAGTTAATTATATATATATTTTCAGTTCACAAATAAGTATGTGTTTCTTACTTTAAAATAAAATGTTGCATTATTTCAATACTTCATCAAAGGTAAGCTCAGTTCGCAGTTGGGATTATTGTCAATTTGAATGAGTTCAGGTCGAAATTGGAATCTTTTCAAATTACTTTTTGTTTTGGTAATTAAGACTCCTGGTGTCCCTAATGATGAGTAAATCAGTCTCCTTGCTTAGGACGCTGCGTGCTCTTAAAGGTTAAAGCGTCAGGGGCAGCGTTCAAGAATAAAAAAAATTTATGCTTAGCGAATATGTAAAAATGGTAATGACCAATTTCCGTCAATGGTTCGTCAGCATCTTTGTAAGTGAGATATACACGTCGTTGAATGGGACGCCTCACGTGACCCGAGTGATGGCAGCATCGTCGCTATGATTTAGCAACTCTAGCTACAACGGAGCCTAGCTAAGGGGCAGGCTCTAGTGCAGTTCTTGTATTGTATTACACGTTTCCTCCTCAATTATTGTTGAAACAGTGATTTTTTTAGAAGTGTTACTCTGCTCCAATTACTCAATTATTAAAAAATTGTTTTGTCATATGTTTGTTCTTAAATTACAAAATCTAATATTTGCAAAGTTATGCACATTTTTCTCGAGTATCATTTTGCGATATACAGAAAATAATTTTTCCAAAACAACTTTTACTTGTGTTTATTCAGTTATTTTGTACAGTTAGACAGTATTTAATATGTTTGTTTATTTTTACCATAAAATAAAGATTATAATGGGCGGACTATTCTGGCGGACCACTCAACTCTGGGTTGTGAGAAGTTTGAGATGTGCTATATTAAAAATAATTTTATATATAATCTATAAATTTTTAATACAATACAATACACTTTATTGTACACCAAATAAATACATATTTGGAAATATCAGAAAACTCGATGTAAACAATAGACGACCTTATCGCTAAGAGCGATCGTGTCCAGGCAACCTAAGATAGAGAAATTAAGTAAATGTAAATGAACTAAGGGTAAGCAGTGCACAAATTCACTAAATATAAAAAAATTATAAAAAAAGAGAAAAATCCTAAGATGTTCATAAACGTAGCTAAAGAGAAAAGAAAATTTATTGTAGTTTAACTTAAGTAATTAATATTGCAAGATTAGCTGATATGTATAAATGGTAATGGAGACAAATTAAAGTGAGACATAGTGTGCTTTAAGTTGAGTTTTGAAGGAATGTAGGGAAGAAGGACGAGAAAGAGCAGAGAGAAAGTGAGTTCCATAGTGTTACGAAAAGAGCTGAGAAGGAATTGATATAGAAGTTAGATTAGTGGATTGGTGTGTATAGAGATAGATTAGTGGTAGAACGAAGTAAACGATTGCCATTGTGCGAAATATGCAGATATTCAAAGCGTTCTTTATGGTATTGTGGTATCAGAGGATTGAAAAGCACGCAATAGAGAGCAGAAAGTATACGACGAAGGCGGATCTGGAGCCACTCGAATTTAACACGAAATTCGGAAACATGATCATATTTGCGAAGCTCGAACATGAAACGCAAGCAAAATTCTGGAGACGCTTCTTCTGTAATATCAAGATAGCAAATGTACTCATAATCAATGATTGAGGGGCAGAGTATGTGCGAACGTTATTTTAGTAGGAATAGGTAGAAAGTATTGCAGCTTGCGGAGCACTCCTACAGCCGTAAATAATTTTCGATTTACTTCGGGAATTTCAGGCGACTATGAAAAACTGCTATCCATGATAAAAGGTTCTTGACTTTATCTTGGTACGGAATTCCAATTCCATCAAATTTCAGGGCTGGCAGAAGGGACCAATCGATTTTATAGCGGAACTTGGAAGAACCAACCACTATGACTTGGGTATTTGACAGGTTGACTAGCAAACCATATGAAATGTTCCAGTCCAAAATACGAGCAAGGTCAACTTTAATGTAGTCAATAGCCTTAGGAAGGTCTTCCAGAGAGCCTATCTTTTTAAATAAGTTCAGGATGCCTGTTAGTGTCAGCTGAGTTCTGAACGATATATCGACTGAGTTCATACTTACACATTGACTTTATTTTGTCGACCTTAGTGCTCTTTGAGGCACGTTACAGTTATTACTTTTTAAACATACTTATATTGTTTTTGCCCTTGACTACTATCTTCTTGTCTACGAAATTATTCTTTCCTGATGATAAAGAAGTCTTTGGTATTTGTTGTTCAAAAAATATTTGACATTGATTGACTTCACCAGTATTATTTCGATTTGAAAACTGCTTGCATATTTGCATTTGCTTTATATTCTATTCATTTCTATGAATTAATTAAAATGAAAGTCAGCCAATATTCCATACAATAAATGAATGGCTATGCCGGTTAAAAGTCTAACAAGCGGGTCACGTTTAGCGTCATATCACACGTATCAATTCTGAAAAGGATCGTCACCGTATCACCTCGAGTCGTCCAGTATTCTTTGTATGAAACTCCCTACTGCTACGCACTTTAATCGGAATCGTATCATAATAGCCTCGCCTCGGGACAACTCACGAACCGCGGTGCGTCTCGAGTTGATACGACGACAATCCGTTTCCGAGTTGATATGTGTGCTATGACCCTTAAACCAGGTATGCGACAATGTTAGTCCTTCAGGTAGAAACCGTATCATACGATCTACCGACACGACCAATCAGAGCAAGGGACGCAGGCGCACCTACCTATAGCAGCAGCGTTATTTTAAATCTTATACACACAATCCGATATTGATGGTCGGCTTAAGGCGAGCATACACCGTACTATATTCATTAACTTTTCAACGGCAGCATTCACAATCCTGTATTGTTACTTTGTTTACTTTTGTGGATGGCCAAGTATTTATTTGAGTTCATCAACTAAGTTGAAATGTGTGTATATATACATATGTATACATATAACTAAGTTACAATGTTAGAATATACGAGCACAACAATCATACTTTGTGTGCGCGGATTAATGCGAAGCAGTTAATACTAAGTCAATATATGTAGGATTTTCTTGTGAAACGTAATGAAATAGGACGCCTGAGTGATTTTAAAATATATTCATGTTGCTAATATCAAATGTTATTAGATTTTCTTTAATTTTATTTAAATCTATTTTTTATTCTTTGATCTGAGTGAAGAAGGTATTAACCATGTAATAAGAAATTAATAGATTAATAAATTATTTTAATTGTTCCGACACGATAATTTAGTCTGCACTAAATATATTGTCGCTTGTAATATCAGCTATAACAGTTCAAATACATAAACAAATGCGCTTGGAGCATAAATTGTTGTTTTCGTTACCTACCTTATTATCTACATCTATACATATACTAGTAATTTTCTTTTGATTTAAAACTAATGTCATCGCGGAATTTATATATTTTATTATGTACCGGGTACTCACGATACGTTTTATTCGACCCAGTTGCATAGATAGTGGGCGCGGCGATTTTTTCTTTTGCTAAAGATAGCAATCATTTGTTGTTTGTTAGTTACCGAACCCAAAGTTTTTAGGCACATGGTTGGTAATTCACTACATTAAAAAATGTTTGTTTCAGCACAACTAGTGTCTGAATGTATAATTGTAAATAAGTACGTCACGGGACGGTGCCTACGTGCGTCGGTCGCCAACAAATAATTGTTCTGGGTGATTGGTAGTATAACTAACAGTGCTCCCAAATGTTTTCGTTAATAATTATATTCTTACTAAAGAATTTGGAAGACACCGTTACAATTATGTCGCTTACTATTTAAAACTTGACTCACTGTGTGTACATGGAATCATTTATTTAGTAGCCTCTTAACAAAATGTTCTATTAATTCTTTTTACCTCCTATTCAACAGGAGTAGATCTACTTCTAGGTATCAAAGTAAGCTAGAAGTTGGCGTAAGATGATTGATTATCAAAATAAAAACATGTTCTGCCTAGTAAATTACACAGACGGGATTATAGGAAGGTAGCTCGTCTGTTCGTTTGTCGACATAAAAAATATTTACCTGTTTTATTTTATGATAAAAAAAATATATTTCATACAGCTTAACCCTTGTCGCGAATCAGTTGGTAAAAATTAAATCCTTGCAGCAGTTTTCAGATTCTGGAGTACAGAGACGCAGACATTTAAAAACAAAACAAAACTCGAACCTTAAATATTAGGTAGCATAACATGAAGCTTGTAATTTAAAATTTTATCAGTATGGTGAAAAAATGGCATTGACAGGCACTGTAGGAAAATTTGAGTTGATACGAATAAGAGGTGTTATTATTACATTATGTGATTATGTGTATCAAATGCCGACTAAAAATCGTGAAAAGTAAGATAGATAATAATTTATTTAAGATCACTTTGATTAAGATTCGCATTACGGAATCCTGTACTAAAATACAATAAGAGCTTTGCGTCAGTGAAATCTTGCCAAATGTTTCCATCATAGGTTTTGTAAAGAACTAAATAAAATTTCTTTGGGAAATTTAAAGAAGTTACATAGTATCGTATAGTTTCGTTTGTCTGTAAGTTGGACACACATTTATCCCACATTTTTCAATATTTTCTAATCAGTAATCTCAGAAATAAATGGGGTGGCTCAAGAGTAATTTTCTTTTTATATTTTGTTTATTATTTCTGAATGCATTTATTATTAAATAACCCTATAAGATGTGGCAGGCAAACAGACAGATAGAAAAAAAGACACGCAAGATGTTTTTTTTTCATACGAAATGCAAAAAAATATGGTTTTAGAATCGTTTTCAGTTGAATTTGTCTTAATGAAACAACATATTTTTTACTATCATTACGTAAATCTACGGTCATATTGTTTCTATTTCAAATGTTAAACAAATTTTAATTTAATTCGTATAAAATAGGATCACTGTTTGCATAATATAATTATATTTGAGAAAATAACATATGTTTGTTACAATGAAGGTTATGAGTTTATGGTTAATGAGTTACGTAAGTTTCTATGTACTTAGTTATCGTTAGGAGAAAGACTGAATTAGAATGTGCAGCGCACGAAGTGTTTGCAAAACCACGACCTTGTCCGATGTCTTTTCAAAACTGCTGTTTATTCGACAATTGGCGGACGCAAAGTTGCAATCCACAATGCGTCATTATCGTTCACCGGCACACATTCAAGCAATTGTATGGTCACGTCACTTTCATCCGACTCTTGACGGGTGTGTGTGCGTCTACGCGATGTGAAACAATCGTTTTTCAGTTAGTTGATACAGAATCGTAGCGCGGTACGGACGTGTCGGTGTTCGCTTTTTATTACTCTTCGTAAATTGCAGTATAGTGTAGTGCTAGGATTACTCGATCGTGTTGCTCGGTGAGTATCTCTACCTTGATGTCGCAAATTTTCGCATTGATCTTGCTATACTTCGGTCATTCCGTGTCTAGAAATAAACTTTTTGGCACAACACACCACTATCTACCCTTGACTAAAGCATTGACATTGCTCCATTCAACATAGTCGTGTCGTTTTACATGTGGAAAAAAATGTCTATTAACAATACCTGAAAATGCACTACCCAAAAATTTACAAGGATTTTGACAAGACATCGAATGCAAGAATGGCCTTTAATGTTAAATATTCTTGACTGCACTTTGTGTATAAGGACAAATAGTATCTAGGTTGTAATATCTCTTATTGCATAATACATACGTGTCATTCCGTTGTTCCAGGAAGGCACTTCTGTTCTTTTAGTTTTTGCATTGGAGCAATTTTATTCACATTTAAACAACGATTAGTTGCTATTTCTTCAACTATAGAATTTTCTGTTTATGGTCAATTAAGGAACAATGTTTTCGCGTAGCAATTTTCTAATTGAAATGCTTTGTAACAAGTTTCATTATCACTATTTAAATAGGCTATTAAAAGTTAGTGCGTTCACCATCTTAGACTTCATCGCCACTTACCATCAGGTGGGATTGTTGTCAAGCATTAAGTTATTTTATGTAAAAAAAAGGAAATTTCCGTTTGTGTTATTGAAATAAAAAGTGACGAATACTTGATCAGAATCTTGTAACCTCAGTCTTCCAGTTTCTGAATGTTTAATTAACCTTAATTGAGATAGACAATTGTAGTCTTTTGATTAATTGTATGTAAAAGAGTCACGTAATATTGACGAGATATTTGCTGATTCAATATGAACGAACAATATAAAAAATAATTTAGTATAGGTTTTTTTTAAATCGTTTCGATTCCGTGAAAAAATGTCGGTGCCAAATATTACACATTGTGTAGTTTTTTATGTCTATGTTGAATTGGCGAAACATTAAAACCAATGGAACAGGTGCTTACGAATTTTATATTTGTTAAATTAATTCTCCCGTGACTCTAGTGTACTCGTAAATGTTTTAGTCTTTCATCTTAAAAATAATTTAAAACTTTCAAGTGCTTTGAAAATTATTTTTCTGTAAAAATTTCAATTTTCAAATTAGCTTGTCAAATTCAATAAACTTGCAAGTATGTATTGACAAATATGTATATGTTAAAAAGGTTGCAGTCGCGCCATATTAGAAAGTTAAGCTCTTTGTAAGTAAAGATATTTAATTAAAGTATTACATTTAATCTCGTGTGTTTGTGATAGTAACAATTATATTTCAGTGTTAATCACTAACAGTCTGAGACGCAAGCTCAGGAGAAGAATTGTGCTTTGTTAGGTTGATTAATTTATCTGCTCCGAAATTGTTTGCGTGCCAAGATTTTTTTAAGATTGTGTCTATTATCGTTTACCTATACTTCTAGTTACAGCTATATTAAGGTGGTCGTCGACAGTTATTTCTCAGATATGAAATCTATAAATGCTGGCGTTCCCCAGGGGTCTGTGATATCCCCTACACTGTTCATTATGCACATCAATGACATGCTACAGCAGGCTAGTGGCATTCATTGTTATGCGCATGACAGCACTAGGGATATTTACCACACAGGCCCTGCAAAATCCTTTCGGTCACAAGTGAAGGATAGCAGAATTAAACTTGTGTCTGAAGTCGAGGCCTCCCTGGAGCAGGTCTCGGAATGGGGTAGACTTAACTTAGTAGAGTTTAATCCCTCGAAGATACAGGTTTGCGCGTTTACCGCTAAGAAAACCCTATTTGTCATGGCGCCTCAATTCCAGGGTACCGCGCTCACCGTTACTAATAGTGTGTGGATTTTGGGCGTTGACATATCGAGCGACGTGCAGTATCGGTGTCATCTGGTGGCGAAGGCCAAGTTGGCCTCTAAAAAGCTTGGCGTCCTGAACCGGGCGAAGCAGTACTTCACTACGAGATACCGGCTGATGCTTTATAAAGCACAAGTCAGGTCTCACATGGAGTACTGTGCTCACCTCTGGGCAGGGGCGCCAAAATACCAGCTTAACCCATTTGACGCCGTACAAAAGCGCACGATTCGAATCGTCAACGATCCACGAATCACTCACAGGTTAGAACACCTAAGTCTTAGGAGAGACATCGGCTGCCTCTGTGTGTTCTACCGCCTTTACAACGGTGAGTGCTTCGAGGAATTGTTCGATCTGGTGCCTACTTCGCCCTTTTACCACTACACCACTCGCCGAGGAAAGAAGTTTCATCCTCACCGACTGGACTTGTGGAGAAGCATCACGATTCGATTCTCGAGATCATTTTTGCCAAGAACGTGCAAATTGTGGAATGTGCTCCCTTTTCGGTATTCTCGATGTGCTATGACATGGGGTTCTTCAAAAAAGGTGTAAAAAGAGCTCTCCTTCAGGGCCGGTGTTGCATTGGCGATTCCCTTGATGTTGCCCATGTCAACGGGCGACGGTAACCGCTTACCATCAGGTGGCCCGTCCGCTTTTACGTCTGCTCTTCAAGCTATAAAAAAAAATTGCGTTAGTCTACTAGTTCGTTCTAACTCGGTATGCTCGTAGAATCTTCAAGCAAAATTTCTCATTCTCACAACGTCTGTTATTGCCTGAATGAAAGAAAAGTACCAATGCATTTGAATTATTTTGCACAACTTGACCATGAGATGATCTTCCGCTACAATGCCTCATCTCGTCTCAGGGTCTCTAATAGTCCATACGTAGCCTTTTAAACAGACATACTAGGACTTGGTGGTAGGGCTTCGTGTAAAGATTATATTATCAGTATTATTATTAAGTCATTAATATAATTACTGGTATTATTATCTCTCCGTGAAACCTGTCTGGCTAGCTACCACCCTCCTGCTTGAGTCAGCCGCGAAACGACTAGTCATATTCCGGGTGGGGGCTTGAGAGCCAGTTCCTTCTTTCTTTTTTACCTTCTTCTAATTTCCGGGCCGACAACGCATCTGTGATACCGTTGGTTTTGCTGGTGTCCATGGGGTGGCTCGTCGGCTCGTTTGTCGGCTATTAACATAAAAAAAGACATACTAGAATTATAAAGCTATCATGAGTGTCAAAAGTATCATGAATCTTCATTCTTAGCGCAGAGATTTAATCAACTGTGAATGAATCAAGTTGATTAAATAATTTGTTGTTTACTTACTACTTTGTTGTTGACGTTGATTTAAAGGAAAGTTAAAACTATTATTGCCCAAATTGTGTTAAAATAAATTTTCGAAGCTATAGAGCTTCCATGTGTCATTGCTTGTAGTAGTTAAATCGCGCTAAATAGACTCTGGAAGTGATTTTTTTCTCATTATGTCTTGATTAGAGTTTCTAGAACCCGAGAATGTTAGTGGAACCGGTAATTTCGGTACCAGCCGCAGCTGAAACCGGAAAATTTCCGGACTTTCTGGAATTTCGGTACCAGAGTAAAATCTTTCAAAAAATTTTGCTCAGAAAGAAGGAAATAAAGTTAGGATTACTTATACAGGCAGGTAACCAACCAACTTTATTTGTAAATTGAACATTTTAAATAACCCTCAAATTTTAATTGTTATGGTTAAGGATGTAAAATAATATAAACCTGTTATTAAAAATGACATATTACACAATTATAAAATCGACTAGCTAGCGAAGCTACATTACAAAACACAGTCATGTAAACCTATGAAAAAAGCGAGTTGAAACGAGCGATACGTTGCGACGCGAATTGGGCGCGCTTAAGCCGAATTCAAACGATGCGATATGACGTTATACTCAATTTTGAGTGCCTTAACTTCATGATAAATATAATAAGGTTAAATAATTACTCTGACACTATAGATGTTATTTAATTAAATAACAGTGATTTTGTAACTCAAAATACTCGAAACAAATAAAGCCCGAAAATACCGAAAGAAAGATCTGAAAATTTTTGCCAGTACCTGGAACTCCCGGTACTTTCGGTTTCAGGAATTCCCGGTTCTAAACCCATGTCTTGATTATATTCAACCTACACTAACAATCCTAATTATATTTAACTTAGGCAAAATGTAAGTATTTTGATGACTAATGTGTGTAATTGAATTAAATAGTACACAAATAAAATTGCGTCTGAACAAAATTCAGTCTGCGTGAAGTGTGAAACTCACGATCAGCTGACTCTTGTTGCGAAGGACAAGAAACCTGTTCAGTGTAAGTTATCGTCGACATCTAAAAATATAATGTAATCATGTGCATTCATTAATTTCGTGACAATCATTGTCTGGTATGTGACAGTTGTGACCGCCAAAACATTCAATATTATTATTTGTTGTAAATCGCAACAAAACCTCAGGATTTTTAAGCGTAATCCTCACTATCGGATTTTGTCTAATATTAAAATAAGTTGTGAATTGAAATAACGTGTCGGGGAAACCTCAAAGAGAAGCGCATTTCACAACAATTACGTGATGTATAATAATTATAAACACAATTCAAATTTCAATTTCGAATCAAGATATGATATGAGCGACCTCGATCATCATCACTTATGTATTTCAACTTTCCATATAGCGCTCAAAAATTGAAACTGGCAGAAAATATTTCGTGTCAACTCGCTGACCTGCTCTTTTAAAGACTGTTGCTGGATAAACTCAGATACTATTAAACATTCGATCTACAGAGGAATTTACCGATGTCATCTTGCATCCTATCCGCTTCTACTGTTGGTACGTGATTTATTTGTACTACGAATACACAGCCAGCCTCAAGTAATCCTATCATCTATTTGGTCAAATTTTCCTAACGGACGTGACCGGTATCAGGTTATCACAAATCTTCCGTTCGGATACGTGTGTTTTATAATCGATTTTAAGACTTATCAACGCCTTAGTTAATCTGTGTTGAAATTAATAGAGATATGATTTGCATTTTTTTGCATAAATAGTTCAGGTTTGCTAATTTTACGGTCAGATCGTTTTCGTACTTTGAGTCGTGTTGTTCATGGGTGTTGAGAAACCGTTTTGTGAAAAAAAATGTGCAGTTTGTTTGACACAGGTAAGTTGAATTTGCACATTTAATTTAGGTAATCGATAGATTATTTTTTTATACCTACTATGCTTTATATTCTGATTATTGGGAAGAGATTATTTTTTAAAATAAATCATGCGTCGAATTATATAATAGGTATATTTTTATAAAAAGACCATATTGAGTTACTCTAAATTAATACCAAACATTTTTACGTATTTCCAATATTTTTATTAGAGTGAGCGTAAGGTAATTTTTTTAATGATATGAAAATTTCAATTTTCAACTAAGATTGGCCACTACGAACTTGAGTACCGCACCATCTACGTATCCTATCTGAGCTACGAACCACTCAGTTATCGAACTAAGTAGTCACAGACATTAGCTCATTTGCAATTTTTTGTTTTTAAGTTCCAAAATTCAAATTTGGAATAATACTTGAATAAGTTAGTTAAACCTAAAATTTATTTTTAATTTTATACGTATTAAGTTACAAACCAATACAAGAAAGACGGTTCGAGTCTGGTGTTCGAAAATGTGTTTCATTTGAACATGAAGTGTCAGTTGTAAGCATTAACAGAAGCGAAATCACAAATAGATACAAATGAAAAGGACAAACTATCGTCTCTGCTACAACTAGATGTATCCGGCAACATACGTACATCGCGATGTGAAGATCAAGGTAGTTTCGTTGATCTGTCGCTCGCTTCCTATCTATCTATAACGTTAACCTTGAATCTTTACTTGATTCTGATTGGCTTTACTTGATTCGTTTGATTCGTCTATTGATTTTTTAGTAAAAATTTCATTAAATTTATTATTTATAGATGATTTGTAGTATTGGGGATCCATTCCTTTATATGAATCAGATTAAAATCCCAAACGATTGTTATGTTCTAAAACATTGTATTATTCAGGTTTGAGGAACTGCAATTTATGAAAGATTTTGCTCCGTTTTATATTCTTATAAAAAAAATTCAATTGATTTTCAACTTAACTGGTTTTTCGTTCGTGTATAAGCGAAAATATTTTTCAAACTATCATAAATTCCATCCGAATAATAGTAAATCATAATCTTGCAAATATAACGCCCATATTTCTCATGACTAAAACATTGTAATGTTTGAACATAAGTTTTATATATGAAAAATAGTGAAGGTCCCCTTTAGTTCACTACAAAAATGTTTGGGAGTTTCCTACCCCTTATCTGCGCGGGATTGATAAGAGTACGTATTCGCAAAGGCAAAGGCGAAGCTTTATTTTTGAATACTCTGCAAAAAATTTAACAGTTTTGAGGACATCCTTGACGACGCTAAATCGTAAATGTTTCGTACATGAATACAATGTCCGTTCCACATTGGCACAGTACTTTTATATATATATATATAAATGTTTATATGTATGTGTATATGTACAATTGCTCTAATTCGATCTAATTTTCCTGTTATTGTCGCCCACGTATGTCTCCACGGCTTATTCAAACGAATTGACACAAACTATATATAGCGCAGTCTCGATTATGACCTCTTGGTATGTGGTTAAGTTAATAGCGCTCTATGGTACTTGAATTGAAGAAGCTTTATACATAATGAAGTTGGTTAAGCGTCTGTCGGTGATCCTGTAACTTGAATTAATTGACTGATTGAGAACGTTTAATATATGTATTATTTTTAACTAACCAACTACATTATCAATAAGAAAGCCTATTAAATATCTATACTAATAAATAAATTTGGAGTGTCTATAATATTAAAATAACCGCTTTTTACTACATGCATATGAATGTATATACGGTACGTGTACCAAAATATTAGTTTTTACAATTTTTGTCTGTCTATTTGTTATGGCTAATCCCTGAAACGGCAGGACTAATTTTGATGGTATTTTCACTGGTAGGTAACTGATGTAATAGGGAGTGACTTAGGCTACTTTTATTTCTACTAAATAACTTTTTTGTTAAATTCCACGTGGACGAAGTCGCGGGCACTGCTAGTTTCCAATAAATATTTAATGTGCAGTATCGACCCCATAATAATTTTATTATTGGTATAGACAAGTAATGCTTTGCGTTTATAAATAGCAGTTATTAATTCAAAACATTATTTAATGTCCTCTTAAGAAAACTCACATAACTTTATTGTCTTGACGTAATATTTATTACCTCGTCTATGGAAAAAGATTGATATCCCGGGATCAAAAGTATTTTATGTTTATATGACTATTATACAAATATTCAAAGCTTCAACTGAATTTAATGATGTTATAAAAGATTTTTACTTTGAGAAATATATCAGTGATTTATTATATTCTTTAAATTATATTCTGACATTAATTGTGATATGTTTAACTTTTAACAATATTTTAAATCCTTTAAAATTTTTCTATTACACTCCTTTTATACGTGAGATTCTTACTAATATCGCATTAGTCTTTGGGCGGACAAAATTGCTCTTACTTAGAGATTGTGCTATTTATATATTAAATTTTCCATAACATTGATATCTGTGTCTCGTGTAGTTTATATTGTTTCTAAGAATTACTTAAGTATTTGTTTATACAATATTTTCTATTTAAGATAATATTAACGAGACAATTTTTAAAATAAACAACTGAAGTTAATTTATATTGTCTCTTATCTTCGTATATCTATGTACCTGTTGAAATCTTCGAGCAACGAGCTTGCGTCTGAGGAATTTCTGGAACGCTATGATGTGGAGTTCTTAAAAAAATGTGTAAAAGGCGCTTCAATGGTGAATCCTCTGATGTTGTCTTTGTCCAAAGTGCGACGATCACCACATACCATCACATGGCCCATCTGCCTTTTCGTCTACCAATATTCCATGTCAAATTACAGTAAATAAATCATTATTTAAACGAGAATATTGCTGGAATTTGCGCAATTTTGCACCTCTGCTTGATGATATTTAAAACATTTCCATAATGTTCATATAGTGTTAATACGTACCTTAGTACGTAGCATCCCACACCAGACACCTTCCATTCTTCCATCAAGTTATTCCCTGTTACGCACCATAACAGGCCTGGCGCCTCAGGCAGCGACCAGTGAACTGGTTCAGATGATACTTATTGTATTAAATCAAAATGTAAAATACTTTTATGCGGGAAATTCAATAATTAGTAAAATTTAGTAATAACGCTGTGCAGTAACGAGTGCAGCTTTTACAATAAATAAATGTATTTCATTATTATAAATTCAAAATATGTCCCTACACAGAATAAATAGGATTAAATGTAAATTAAATTATTAATTTAATCATTATTAAATGTTTATGGTGAGAATAATATTTACATATGAACGCAAGGGTTATTTTTCTCGTTCTGAAGTGAAGGTGGAATGCTCGTTAAATTTAACCATGGAATAAATTAATAACATTTCACTCTACTGCTAAATTGTGAAAAACTTATCAAAGTGATATTAACCTCCTGTCATCTCATTATTTAATAGTACTACATTTTATCGACGACGACTCAGTGTCATTGAACCAACGGAATTGTTCAAGTCCCATGACATATAAAGCGTTCATTTTTATGAACATGTCATGGCGTGGTACTCCATGACAATTATCGCAATCGGTAATGCATATTGAACTATGTCGAACTGCTTCCTGCGAATACGTTAAACAGACAAACGTGCTGTGACACTAATCTCACACAGATGTTGATAATTGTGACCCATTGATGTTAACAATTGTATCCCACTGAGTTGAATAATTGTATCCCACTGATGAGAACAATTGTATCCCACTGATGTGAATAATTGTATCCCACTGATGTGAACAATTGTATCCCACTGATGTGAACAATTGTATCCCACTGATGTGAACAAGTGTATTCCACTGATGTGAACAATTGTATCCCAATGATGTGAACTATTGTATCCCACTAATATTAATGCTTGGGGCCCACCAACGTTAATAATTGCTTGCTATTTTCGTTACCAATAGTTCCACTATATAGATTATTTTGTTTCACTAATATTTATTACAGGAATATAGGCTGTTGAGACTAAAGTATTCAATATTGAAAATACTGTACTGTAATAAAAATGTAAAAGATATAGCCTCAATTCATTGTCATTTTAGAATAAAATCAAATTGTTTAACAATTAACAATAGGAATATGGTTACATAAAATTGAAGGACATAACAATAACAATGCTGTCGCTAAGTATTTTAATGTGAGAAATAATTGTAAGAATGGAAATTTACAACTCCACGCGGCGATTTCAACGCGCTAATTGAATAAAATTTTAAGTCACATGCACAAATTCTTGCCACTAGACTTATATATATTTATAAAATATATTCGAGATGACCGACACGCGCGGTTACGACCGAATATAAGATTTAAAGAATTATATTTTTGATACAAAATCACTACATAGTATAAGACTAAGTCGCCATCTGATTGTCTGAATATGACATTCTCAAAAATTACTACACGTACTTTTATGCGGTTTTTACCAAGATATTACGGATATAGTAATTCACGGGAAAGGTTCATGGGCATACCGTGAATATAAAATATTTATAAGACGCCTGATAAGAACAGGTTATCATTTTGTTTTGGGTGTGGTAAAGTTTATGAATGCATTGATCGGGTATGTCGAAACGAAGTGATGGCTTTTTTTTGCGCCCAGACAAAGAGAAAAGGGTTACCCATCGAAGATGCGCGGGAGGGGGGTGGTGAGTGCTCATGCATACCAGCGCAGCCGGCTGCGCTGATTATGTGGGACTCCCGATAAATCTAGGGGCCCACCCACTAAACACCACCCGGGGTTGGTATTCGCCATACGACCTCTAAACCTTCATGTTTTGTATGTTTTGCTGGAGACGTAAAATAATGGACGATATTTTTGAGAGCTGAGATGGAAAATCTCCGTCGAACTTATGTCTGGTTATTGTTTCTAACGTAGTGACTTGTTTAATGATTTAAAAATCCTGATATCTGACCTTGAAGCGAGTTATTAAGTTCGCGGATCTAAACGAGCTTAAGTTCAAAGTCCTTTTGACTCGAATGACATTTAAATTGTTTAAATGCCAGCTTGACTTAACTTTCCCAACTTTTAGTGTAAATTTCGTGATATTGAGTAATGAAATTGTACATGACGTAAGACACTGGATTACTGACAAATGAACACACAAGTAAACAATACATCTCGGTTTTATTATACCTACGTGACGCCTGAAATGCATATACAATGACACACTTATAGTTTATTTTAGCGTGAAGACGCTTTGAATTATTTTGCCATAGCGTCCATTAGGATCTCACTACTACCAAAACAGGCACAGCCTGCGAATCACCGAACAGACAATATAGTTACCACAGAATACAGGAAAAGTTACGCAATGCATTTCGATACGTGTTACACGAATAACTGCGTTATTTTAAAACATATATTAATTAAAATATGAATGATCACGGTATTATCTTAAAATTTCATATAATATTCGGTATTATTACATTGTAATCTACTATTTACAGAAGCAATTAAAGTTTCGATTACAGTTACGGTACTTATACTTAGACTTTAAAAGAATATTCGTAGTTCCTTTAGCCAACATGCATGTATATTGCCAAAATATTTACTACGTCCAATTTCACTGTTCTATTAAAAACCGTTTCTAAACATTAAGTACACACCCACTGTACGATAATGACAGACGGACATGAAAATGACTAATCGTGTTTGTAGATTTTTAACAATTACATAATATATTTGTTATTATTTTAAGCTTGTTTGTACCACCTTTGTTTAAATTTACAAGAACTTAAATCGATGAAATCTGTGATAACCTAGGGGGTGTAACATGAGACTTAGTTTGATCCTGCACGTCCTTCAAATTTGCGCTGAGAAGTCATCGCGAATTCTAAAATTTAGGTGTGACATGACATAAGACATCTGAAAACAATGTCTGACAAAGATATTGGTGAGAAGCTCAAAAATACTAATATTACCTTTTAATCACTGTCATTGTATCTTCTACACGAACCACCATTAGGACAACTTTGGAATGTGATCATGTAAATGTTTCAGTAAAATAATGTGGCTTATGATTTACGACTATGGTTGGATACATTATTAAAATGACGAGACATAAAGACAAATAAAATTTAACATAAGCAATCGATGTTACAAACTCATCCATTTTGTGTTATACATGATCCTAGAAGACAATTGGCGTTAGTTCTGCATAATAGGTAGCACGAATCAATTGTCGATAATCAATTCTTTAGGCGACTTAATAATGAAAAGTTATTGCGAAACTAATTCCTATTACTCGTGAAATATTTGCCATGTAATTTATGCTTAAACGCGTGTCTATTATAATTCAAGATGTTACAGCTAATGTATTCACTGTGGGCTGTAAATCAACTACTGCAACGTGAGTTTGCGTTACTTGGGAGCATCATGAAATGGTATTAAAATCAACGAAAAATAATAAAATGGTTGGAGACATTGGGGGAGTGAAAAGGGTATGATTGAATAACAACTGAGTTTTATCGCGGTTCTAACAATGGTTTAACAAAAAATCAATATGATTGAATATAATTACAAATATATCCTTTGTTCTCTTTGGTACAGATTTGAATGTTCATCAGTTTTCTGTGGAGAAATACAGCTGAAAGCATAAAGACATGCTAGCTTCCACCATCTTAGAATTCACCGTAGGTTTTGATTGCGATGTTGGAAAAGAAGTTATCAAAAAACAAACCGTGATAACTTTCCATTATGTAGCTCATATTTCCTTTTGCCGGATATCATTCTAAATAAAATTGCAAAGCCATACTAGAAATGGCTTAACCGTAGGCGGGTAACGTGTCAATCTCGCCTCAACGATTTTTGCAGTCTGTTAACATAAAGAGATCATACAGTGATACCTGAACATTGTTGCATTACCTTAAGTCAAATACAATTTACAACTATTTGAAGGCTAACAAATTCCAACGACAGAAAAACATTAGATATTTGAATTGTCGCCAAGTTCTATTACCAAAATATGTATAGTTAATCACACCATACCACATTTGCTGGTATTCGTCGCACAAATATCGGATGATGCAGCTTGGGTTACCTATGACGTAATCGGAGGTGTGACCGGACTAAGTTGGAAAGTAGCCTGACCACGTGCAGTTGCGCACGCGCACCAATGCGGTCTTCACCACAGAGTATGACAAGGAACAGAATAGACATGATTAGATATACAATAAGGTGACACAAATCAAAGGCTTTCTTCTTTAATCAAAAACTTTAGGCAGTTTTACTTGTGTTTTCAAACAAAAAAACAACAACAAAATTCATTTTATATATATACCAAATATATAATTATATATTTACAAATATACCAGAATTAAAGAAAAACTTTAACGTCGATCTCGGCTTCTAATCGAAACCTGGAAATAATTTTTTTCAAGTTCCTTTTAGAAATTAAAACGTTATTTGTTTCGGTGAAGGATAATAGCGAAAATCCAACATATCTGAATACTCCATAATAAATAAATAAATAAACGTTTACACACTCACACCCCCGCACTAGGATTCCCTGTGTTGCGGATGGCATGGACATACACAATTATCACACCACAAACACCCATGACCCGAGAACAAACATTTATCTGTCACATAAATATCTGCCCCGGCCGAGAATCGAACGCGGGAGCCCACGCTCGGCAGGCAGGGTCACTACCAACTGGGCTACGGGGTTGTTGCTGAAGATGAAGTATGACATGTAGTGGCATACGTTTTGAGTCAAATACTGTCACAGTTATGGGTTGTAATTATTATACAAATATATTTTGTTTTAGAATTTTAAAATGTAAATGTTTTTAGAACAAGACTTTTGTTAGGTGCATAATATGGAAATATATGGCCACACGAGTGAAAGAGTAGGCGGATCACAAATCATTAAACCTTAATCAATATAGTTACATAATTACACATATACAAATAAACGTTATAGAAATCAATTTATCGCCTGTATTTGGTTTTATGCAAATTGAAATTAACGTAAAGACAAAAAGTCGCTATACCGACAATTACAAAGCCTATACCACGATTTTTTGTTTTGATACGGACAGATTGCCGAGTGCCAATATTAACAAAACTATGAAGCAAATGTGCCTACGTGTGTCACGCCCATCTTGTCTACGTGACGATTAGTCTGTGGTTGGATCAGGCCGGACGTGGGATGGTGTGGTTCACGTGACTCTATCCATTCAAATTTCGTTACCGACGTCACGTCGACCGTCACGCTTGTCATTATGGGCTAAAATAAAAAAAAGTGAAGATCTCTGTTCTATTGTTAAGATTTATTTATTTTACACTAGTAACTCATCCTCAGTTTTGTTCCGCACCTGCCGCTATTATTACTTGTTTTCATCAGGTGTTTTATACATTTTCAAGGTTACTCTATATACCTAATCGTTCCTCGTGAATAGTAGTCTACTGTTATTTGTTTATAGGATTATTGTGGTCACGTCAGTCGAGGAATTTAGGGTTAACCCAAGAGTCATACGTCCTTATGCTGCTTGATGGCCTCCGACACGGCTATTTAACTTACTTTAGCTCGCGAATCTCATGAAATGTTGCAACTAGCTTTCTCTCATTGAACTGTTGAACTACAAAGTTACTGACGCCGATTTATCATTACGATTGAGAAATTTTATGGTGGGAACTTCACGGTGAGTTGAGATCAGTAGTTTGTTATAATGATTATTGACCCCATCTAAAAACGTGCTAGGTTCGGTTCCCAAGGTTGGCGAAGGTAACGGCAATCTTCCAATTGATACGACAGGCAATTGGCTGACGCTGTCAGCGGAAGGGGACACTTGGCGTGCCGTATTTAACCAGCATTGAGACTCGTTTACACGACTACGCCTCAGTTAAGCGGAGTTATGTTTAACGCGTTTTTTATGAAGTGGATTTATTCTCGACTCAAAACTGACCAAGTCTATCCTGTCCGTGGTCCATCCTACTGAGTAATTGATGAGAGTATGACGCTAGGTCCCTCGTGTTGGATATCAGATGGTATTGATACCAATTTAGTTACCAGCCTTTTACAATGAACCGTGAATATAGTCTTCAGATGGCAGTACCGGGGTTCCCCGTTTTTTTTTTTTTTTTTAAATATTTTCCATGGGTAGCCATTATGTAATCCATATGGTCCATTGTCAGCTATCGACACAAAAAAATCCGCACTCCTAGCTCACCGTATACGAACGATATCACCTGCGTTAAGGGGTTCTCCTTATCTAATATGACGAGTCGAACACTTAGGGACTATATTAAAGAAGTTTTTCCTTAGCAACAAATCTTTATCGTAAACTGAATTTGAAGTACATACATATAAGTATGATATTTATGAGTCACTGATTAAATGATAACTATTTATATTGTTAATAGCTTCTAAACTTGTGAAAATTTTCATGATTAATTATATGTATACAATGATTGATTATAATTATTAATTATATATGATTCATTATATACAAGACATATCGACATTTAAGATAGGTACCATCGGTTTTAAATTTGTGTCATTGCGGAAATACTTTTTTACTGTAACGGGTACTCACGATTTTTATATTTTTTACTGATATTTAGACTAAGAGACCATAATCATTCTATTTAGGTCAAAATTTCTGTAAAATATACAAACAATTCTGAGTACCCTTACTGTTAAAATTACCATCGGGATTATTCTGTGTTGTACATAACCCTAGCGATTTTTAACAAGAGGGGAAAATGACGACATTTTTTTTCATTAGCAAAATGTATAACCAAAACAAAATTGTTTTATCTCAAAGAAGAAGGGTAGTCCTTTACAGTGCGTTTTGATTCGCTATGATTCAGGTTTGAGTCTTGTCACAATTTGGACGTGCGAACGGCTCTGCTGACAATGTCAGGGTGCCACGGCTTGGCTTTTTTGCGCCCAAACATGGATAAAGGGCTACCCTCTGCGGATACGCGGGAGGTAGGCGGTGAATGCTTGTGCTTACCAACCAATAATGAGTATAATATAAAGTAACTTGTCAAGTTTCTTAATTAATAAAAATAATAATTTAGTTGGAATGTAAAAATACCTTGCTCATCTCTGTAATCCTGTAAAATTCCATCGACACTCAATAGGCAATATATCATTTTTATATGTATGTTAATTCCTTTGTCTCAATGTTACCTGTCACGTGGCGACTGTCGGTGTTTTGTCTATGTTGAATATTTTAATGGTGATGTACTGTTTTTCAATGATGTTGCCTAACGGAGCATTTGCTAATGTCAGCAATTATATTTATAGAACGTATGATTTGTACCAGTGATTATTTATATATACACTACCGGTCAAAAGTTTGAGACCACTATAAAAAAATTAAGAAAACAAATAAAAGTCAACATATTTAATTCATTATGAAATACAGTTTTTATTTCCATGTTATACACAATATTTAAAATTATAGAATTACGAATACAAAAGATAATACTAAATTACTAAAGAAAATACAAACAAGAGAGTTTACACAGACTTTTCATCAAAATATCCTCCTTTGCATTTTATTATTTGTTTTACCAATCTTGGCATGCGAGCAATTAACTTATTTATTGTCTCTTGCGAGAGATTCTTCCAGCTGTCTTCTAAGGCATTCCACATGGCCTGCTGTGAAGAAGGACATTGTTCCCGAACGTTTCGGTCAAGTTCTTCCCACAAAAGCTCTATGGGGTTAAGATCGGGACTTTGGGGTGGCCATGTCATGTTTTCTAACACTTTTTCTGACTGTTTCTCGTCTAAATAGCTCCTACATAATTTTGAACTATGCTTTGGATCATTATCTTTTCGAACAGCAAAGCGACCATACAACGCGGCGTCTCGCAATCGTCTTTTCACTGTAGACACTGACACAGGTTTTTCCCGAGATTTGTTGACTTCAACGCGGATTTCTGGGGCTGTTAGGCGTCTGTTTCGCTTGCTGGTTACCACAATAAATTTGTCTTCACTAGAAGTCGTAGCTCTTGGTCTCTCGGAGCGCGGACGATCTTGATTACTGCCAGTTTGTTTGTACCGCACAATAGTGCGATGAACACAAGTCTTTGATAACTTGAGTTGAGATGCAATCTCATGTTCAGATTTGCCTTCATTATGGAGAACAACGATGGCAGATCGCGTTTCGATACTAATTTTGCAAACTTTTCCCATTTTAGAGACGTCTTGACTGTAGGAATCACAAAATCAACTAACAGCGGATATTCGTAGATAACCATGAAAATATCGGGTTAAAATAAACTTAAAAACATATTTTAAAAATATAGAACAATTGCATTGTAAGATGATGTAAAAAAAACGAAGTGTCAGCTGCGGTAATGAGGTAATAAAATTTTTACATTCGATTATCGGACTAGCTCTTCTTCGGCTCACATTGCAGTTTGGAAGCAATGCTGGTTTATGGCCCTTTCCTTGGCTTATATACAAAAGAATTAGCTTTTAGGCAATCTTTAAAAACAATAGAATATGTAGGTGTGCAGATTACTTTTTATCACCAATATTTTAAGAATATTTACTAATAACAAAAATCTTTTATTAGTGGTCTCAAACTTTTGATCGGTAGTGTATATATATAACTAATACGTATAATATAATAAATAATAAAAAAATAATACTCAGAAATAAGGTTGAACAACACTTTATGCTAAAGAAGAAAACTAGTTCAAGTGCAATATAAATTAATAAATGACATTAAGTATATTGTTGAACTCTGACATCCGTGATAAGATATAACTTCTGTTATGGGTAGCAGCGCTCCCACGAGGAGAATAGTCTGTAACAATGCACCATGGTCTCGCCAGTAAGCATGTATGTATGTACGTTTAGAGTTTACACCCAAATTAGATTTTGATAGTGTGTGAACGTGTCTGTGTGTGTGCGCTGTGTAAGTGATGTTCTAACAACAGATAATTTTACAAGTCTGTCTCATCATGGTTTCGCGTTTATACAATATGCACTAGTATGTTTATTTGTTGATTCCCTATCACACTAAAATTGTTTTTAGCCAGAGCTGTTTGACATTTTGTTGTTGGGCATATTGTATGGTACCTTCGTCTTTCAATAGTACTTGAATTAAATTGCATAGAAGAGTGTTTT
>PDGT01000006.1:5867711-5893945 GCA_003671415.1 Megathymus violae | reverse complement strand
TATATGAGTTACAAATAAAATACAATTCCTGCTATTAAATATAGTACCTATAAATATTATAAAATATAATCAATTATATTAAAAAAAATATACTATACAGACATAATTGCGTTTCACATTAAATATGACTCAAAATTACTGACATTCTTCTCGTCGAGGTAGAAAATGAAATATAATTAATTATTCCAAACATACTAAAATCGTTAAAGTTACAAAAACGAAGATATAGCCCATTCGTGTCTAGAAGCGCCCACCGGCCGCGCTCAGCGCTAACCGGTGCTCGCTCTTTGACAGATACGTTATCTGCAGCGGACGCGTTCGGCACGGGAGCGGACTCGGGCGCGGTGTACGCGGCGCATGTCAGCGGAGGCGGCGTGGCCACGGCGTTTTTGGTTGTACTAGCCTCTTTGGCCGCTGGAGCGTTAGGGTGAGGTGAGTTGAGAAAAAAATTAATTTAGTTCGATTGAGATTGAATAAGGATCTTTACTAAGGTATTACGTATGTGTTCACTTCTTGAGCGAAACTTTTTAATAAGACCGCGACACGAAACAATGCAATGGGTAAAATGACGACACTTTCTGATTAAAACTGATAAAGTAATATAAATAATAAGGCAACATCCTACATTATCCAATTCAATTGCCGTTATTGAATGAATTTTATTTTGCCGAAACAATATCTTTAATACATTGTCTCAAAACGCAACTTCATAGAAATTCATTGTTTTCTCTTTCTTCCAAAAGAGAGTTAATAACTGTACGGCTTTTAAAATTATTAAATTCCTTGAAAACGAATAACTCTAATGGTCTTGTCTCTGCACACAGTAGATTATCTGACACATCTGTCCTAGTCTTCCGACGGTGTCGCGGCTCGATCTACCACCTTAACAACCAAACACCGAATAATTATTATTTACTGCAATCCATAGAACAGTTACATATAAATGTACCTTATTTATTTATTTATGTTAAAAGCCGATAAACGAGCAGACGAGCCACCTGATGGTAAGTGGTCACCGTCGCCCATGGACATCAGCAAGACCAAAGGTATCACTGATGCATTGTCGGCCAGGAAATGAGAAGAAGGTAAGAAATAATGTACTGGCTCCCAAGCCCCCAGCCGGAACACCATGCCACCAACACATTTCGTAAATTTAAGTTCGTATCTAATTTTTGTTTCTTTTTGTTTCAGATATTTTATTCAAATTTTGGAGATATACAATTCGAGTTACACGAGGCCCGTAAAAAGTAAGATCTTTCCATATTTTATTTATAGTTAGCATTTCCAGGTATTACTTTATGAAGATATATATTTGTAAAAGTAATCGCATTTTAAGTAAGTTAGGTTACTTTTAGTGATGATAATAGCGTAAAGAGGGTTTTAAATTCAATACCCAGCGTATATATCTATATATATATTGCAGTATTCTTACACGCCTTTTCCACAATAAATAATGATATAGTTTTGACATGTATAATTAGTGTGATTTGACTGTGTTTATAAGTATTTTTATTATAGGTTGTATATATGTATATCAAGTACAAATTAAATATAACTTTATTACTAAAAACTGAGTACATATTATCGATGCCCGTAATGCACTATAAATTTACTACTAAAAATACTTAAAAACTTGAGCGCTAGCTACCGGCTAGCGTCACGGTATCAAGTCGAAGGACTCATCATTAGTAAGAGTATTAGGATTCTGGGCGCTGAATCCTTGTGCCTCGACGCTAAGATGCTCGTGTTTATTTATTTATTTAAATTATAGTGACAAAGGAAAGGTACTAGGTACACAAAAATTTCATTTCTCTGTGATCCGGCGTCATCTACTATCGAATGGTCATATTTCTAATTGGTCAAGTACAGCTTCCCCATCCTGTATCTATTTAACAGAACAGTGTTAATGTTTTGATTAGATTGCTTTTGTTTTGAACTGTCACTGTCAATTCGACAGATTGTGATATTGAAGTAATTGCGGTTGTATTATTTATACTTATACTATAGTATAGATACAAGGGAAATGTATTATTATAAAAACAACCATAATTGTATAATTTAAGATTATGTTTTTAAGTATTATTAATTTCTTTTATTAATCAATAAATGTTGTTTAAATATTTTCTATTATTATAATTTTACATAGAATTGCATAACCTTAATGAAAAAATTATGAAATATCAGGGTCTATACTTAAATAGAGACTTTTATATTATATTAAGTATTAATAAAGTTATTATTGCATGTTATTCAGGGATTTGAATTTTTATTGTTGTGGGTGTAATATTGGCGTCTTCTGTTTTTATTGTTTTTCGTTTCGTGAAATTCTTTTTGTTATTGTTAAAATATAAAACAGTTTTAGTTGATAACTTTTAGTCACTTAGTCGCAGTTTGTCATGTTTTATATTTTCGAAATCGGTCATAATATTTAACACAGTTATTAAGAAGTGAAGACATGGTAAGCAATGCATTAAAACAAGGCAGTCGAATTAACGTTAAGTTGAAGAAGATTTTATGACTATTATGGCGACTAAATATCACAATAAATAGCTACATTTATTTCACCCAGCGGGCAATGGAGGGAGGAATGCTCGGTATTTCCTTACGTGATCGAATCGGAAACGATGAGATCCGTAGGCGAACTAAAGTTACCAACATTGCTCGAAGGATTGCCCAGTTGAAGTGGCAGTGGGCGGGACACATAGTTAGGAGAACCGATGGCTGTTGGGGCGGAAAGGTTCTCGAATGGCGACCGCGCACCGGGCGACGCTCAGTGGGTAGACCCTCAACGAGATGGACCGACGATCTGGTGAAGGTCGCGGGTAGCCACTGGCTGAGGGCAGCGCAGGACCGATCGTCGTGGAGATCCTACGCGGAGGCCTATGCCCAGCAGTGGGCGTTGTCCGGCTGAGATGATGATGATGATAATTGTCTACGGATCAAAATTTTCAATTTATATTCATTTGACAACTCAATCGATTATGACTGCGGTCAAATTGTTAGCGATGACGAAATTCGAAAAGTAGCATGATTGAATCGATCATCGATTTGTCACTTATGTAATATGCGTACATTGTGCAGTTTTTCGAGTTTTGTTATCACTGACGATTTGATATCAGTGGTCATCGACTGAGCTGTCATTTAAGTTTGCACCGCGCCAACGTTGTGTCATGTCCGGTGATACGAAATTAAGTATCAAGATTTGTAATTGGATAGGAATGTTCCATCGTTTGCGTACGATGTCGATATAAAACCGCAATAGCGAAGCAGATCTTGGTAGTAGAAATAGCAAGAGAGTGTTCGTAAGGCTATGCTTAATTGGAGTATTTAAGAAAGATTAAAATAAAATAAAACAGAACATCGTGGTTACTAAAGCATTTTATTATAATATATTTGTTCATGTTACCTATATTGTATCAGATAAGATAACAGTAGCTACATATATTTGCATGAGCATTAACCTGTTTTGATATTACACACACAGTAATTTGCCTTACTTGTAGCTCTATATTCCTATTTAATAATAATTCAGGCATCACAAACTCGTATATCTAACTTAATTATCGATAAAAAAAATACAATTTGAATCTAAATTTGATAGGTTCCTGGTGATACTAATTTATACCGTAATTGTTTTACACACCGAATTCTTTTGTCGATGAATATTTACGGTAGGTGATCGAACTAGACACAATAATTGTGCAAATCAGTTATGACTTATTTAGCATGAAATTAAAATGTTATAATTTAGCATGAAAATAAAATGCATACTATCAGTTCAAAGTGGATCACCAATCAATATCAGTAGATTCACCAATAGATAAAGTGATTCACGATGAAAGAGTTGATTTATGAACATAAAGAAATACAAAACCCCTGAATAAATCGAATAACAATTCTTTTGGGTGCGGTTACTATCTGTAAATGCAAGGATCAGATTAAAAAAATATGAAGCGACCACTCTATTCTTTACTTTTCTATAAAATTTCTTTCACAAATTAAGATCACCTTAGCATAATTTATGTCGTAAACCAGATCAAGTACAACTTAATAGGTATTCCTTTTATAATACTTATGTATTTTAAATCATTTGAAATTATTTCAAAGATCATTGCATTCTGGTATTTTTGTACGTAATACTTTTAAACTATATTTATTATTTCATCGTGACAATTCTAGTTAAGCCTATTGCATGTTCCTTAATATGTATTTCTGACTCCATATTAAATTTAGCCCATACCTACCGACTTTTTGGACATCAGCGTACGGAGAATGAACATTTAATATTATTAGTATACTTATAATTATATTTGTAAGTTTTCTTGAAATGAATTCTACCAGGTGGCAAATGAAACTGCAAAGACATCTGGTACCAATCTCTGATGTCATCACGACATCTGAAATCGTTCGTTTTTAATACTACTTTTCGTTCGGATAAACTAATCTTAAAAAATGTTACTATTCGAAAACGACAATGTAGAAGTGTGGTGTGAGTCATTTATTTGTCACTGATGCTATCCGCACACATTTTGATGTTTTCGAATTTCGTAAACGTTAATAGAATAATTGCATTGTCTGGGCTTTCACATTTGTGAGTATACCTCATTAACAAGGGTTGATAAAATTCATAATTTTAAGAAATTATATTTAAAATATGACATGTCAGTCGAATGTTTGGTATCCTAAAAGTTTAAAAATGAAACCTATTAAAGTCAGTTGTATATTATGTCGCCTGTATGTAAAAGACACGACGAAAATAGATTTTTATGAAATTATCAGCGAATATCATAGATATCTTCAGGAAGCTTTTAAGAATTTGTCACAGATATTTGTAAACTTATCTATATACTTACGAACTCGTTTTGGTAGCGATCTTGGTTATTGGATCAGGTGTATTTTATATATTTCCGGATTCCAACGCGATTTATTCTACGATTAATGAAAGAAATCGTGTTCAAAATGCTATTCTGGCACATTAAAAATAAATTTATATCAGTAACTAAGAGGGAACAAACAAGATTACTTACAAAACGAATTTTACTGTAAAAAAGGTTTAGGAATACACTTCAGAAATTAAAAAAGTTTTGGTGCCATGTTTTTTCTTAGCGCCATCTGTAACTTAACACTCATAAGTTACGTATTTGTTCTTATAGTCACCATTTATTGATTTTAGTTAAAATATCAAATCAATCTCTAGTGAAGTTATCGGTTTGTAATACCTGCGTAACAAGAACAGAATGCATAAATAATCGTATTCACAAAATCCGTAAATTTTGAGTGATGATTCTGATTCTTACAACGACAATTGATTCATACACGACAAGTGTCGTACGTGCAACGTGTAACGCGATTAGACTCGTCTCGTTCCTCAATTAGCGTTACCTTGTGTTCGATTTATGAACGGATGTCTATTTTTATTGCACTTCCTGGTCTATTGTGCCTGCACCGACCTTAACTGCATAGCCGGAAACTATGCAGTTGTATACGAAGTAATTGATGTTCGGTGCGTGATTCATTGTCTTTAATGTCTGTGGGATTTGTTTTATCTGTTCCGCTGCTATGCGAAGGGTGGAAATCATAGTCCACCACGCTGGCTGGCCGGTTGTGTGTTGTCAGACTATAAATATTTGGGAAGGTTATGAATAATAAGGCAATACAGGTTCCCTCATTATATTTTCCTTTGCCAACGCAATTGGTGATTGTTTACTAAAACACATCATTTGCAAACTATTTGGCACTCACCAGGGACTGATTTGTGGTGCTATAGAGTATATATACGGGTATATAAGAATCGAAGTTATACTTAAATTAAAATATATTTCAGTAGGTATTACCATACAAGACATTATATAAAATCTTTGAGCATAGTATTATGTTTATGTAATTTTAAATCAAGGTGCTTCCTAACGTTAAATGTGGATTTGTGTAGCAATACGTAAAACGTAAGACCCGTGTAAGCCTCCTATAAATACCTATTCTGATGTGCTCACTTGTATGGGCTCTGCAGGGATATAAAATAAGAAGATCTACCATTTGTATAACATATTTTATACCTTATATATTATTCTCCCATTAAACCATAAAGCCCTTTAACTAATAAACCATTTTTTAACGTTTCGCCTCGTACGAAGACCGAGAAAATCGTAATTATATTACCTTTATGCTTATAAACGAAGACATTATTATTGAAAATAGAGTACCTGTTATTATGTCTATTTGTAAAAAACGGTACAAAGCTCGTGCACTAGTTTTTGATATGATTGCATTCAGACAAACAGATTACTAAGTAATTAATGTAATTTATAGCAATTTATTTAACTATTATTAACCACAAAAACGTAAGCCCCTATGTACAAAACTAATCCATTCCATTGTGGAGATAATTATATGCAATTATCGCGGGTATGTCGCTGCATCAAGGTCGAGTATAATCGGGCACATCTCGCATTGTCATCCTAGATACAGTTTCATTACCTACTCGTTTTAATGTGACGAGTATTCACGATTTTCGTGTTTTATAACGATAAACAGTACCGTGAATTATGGTCGCGGCGAGACTCGAGAATCGAGAATGTCAATATGGAATTCCAATATTGTGATCGCTCGTATACTGGTGGGTGACATTAGATTATTGACACTTTGCACGTACTTAATATTTCAAAGGGCTGAATAATTGAGAAATAGTTTTATGTTTAAACGACCGAATGGATGTAATCAAGTACAATATGGACTAATAGCCAAGGAAAGAAACAAAGATATATTTTTTCTGTCTCAGGATTGCAGTTTCTTACATGAATAAATATAAAAAAAAAAAATTAAAATAATATACATATAACTTTATGGTTTGAGCCCAGCGTAGTCAATGGATAATAACTTGTATCATAATAAAATTAATGAGCTTGTTTCCTACTGAATATCTGTAGCGGTAAAAGAATAAAACAAAGTAAAATGCAATACAATACAGTAAAAACACAACAGAGTACCACATCCGATGAACGATACATATCACAATTTTATAAAAAAAAAATCACTTAAAAAACTAACTACGCTATCGCTTCTGACTAACGACACACGCCATTTCAATCTCTAAGTACATAACTGAAGCAAACTGATAATTTGATTTCTACTCTATTGCTTTAAAGTTTATATTTTAATGTTCTTATTACATCATTAGTAACCTTGGCGAGGTATTGTTAATTTTTTATCTGTATTTGCCATAGGCTTTGAAAGTAAATTATATTGTTGAGTTTTACAGGCTTTGTGTCACGTTGAATGTCACGTAGGGCTGTCACTTTCATTTGTTAACGCTATTTCCCAATTACAGTTCAAATAAAATCTTGGTAAAAAAAAGTATATTATATTATTATTGTTATCATTATATGAATAAAATTCCAGAATTTCACTTGATTTGTTTTTTTTAAAATCGCGAGTAATTTCGAAAGGATGGCAACCCTATGCATTATTGTAAGTATAGTTTCAGTAGAATTCCATTATCTTTCTTAAGTTAACGAGTTGTGAAATGAGTTTTTATGACAATATTTTTTGATCACATATACATATATATTAATATAATATAACCAAGATTCATTGTTTATGTTGTTAGAAATCTTGATGTCAGTATACATTTTAGTAGGCGGTAAAATTTGTGATATATTCTATGTTATGTATCCAAGATTCGTGATAGCGGTCCACAAAATCATTTTAATATTTCGTGTGCATAAAACAAAAAAATTAGCAAGAATATTATGATAATCAATGCCTTATGAAAAGCTAAGACGTATGTGTTTCATTTTGGCAAATATTGTTAACGTAAAATTTAATTTTCGTTGCCCTAGAACAAAAATTTGATGTTTATTAACGAATTCACTAAAGATAATTTTAATATTTTAACAATCACAAAATTCATTTCTCTTATAACACTTATCTCATAAATATATGTAATGCCTTTATTATATGCCAGCAGCCCGCACCGATTTCATTCGGGTTTAAGAATGAATTATAATAACACATACAGTTCATATGTAGCCTATGACCATTCGAAATAATGTACCTTTCAAATGATAAAAGAATTTTTCCTATAAGTGCCGTAGTTTCGGAGATTACGTTGTACAGAATATATACAGAAATTATATACATATACAGAAATTCACAATATTAGAATAAATTTAATTATCTAATTGACATTGTGACATTACAGCTGTGGAAATATTGTTTTTTGTAGATTTTCAATGTTTAATTTACACATATATAACTAAGAATATGGTTGGTTCTTTATAAATGAAAGACAAAAAACTTAAATATTTTATTACAAATCACTTAGTCAATTAGTCGTTTACCTTAGCATAAAAATATGAAATTACATAAAATACACTTTATTTAATGCCATTAAAGTATTAAATGTAACGTTATTAACTAAAAAAACAATTAGGAAAATGTTTTATTTTAGTTGATTAACTACATATTTCTCATGTTAATTATATTATACTTTTTCTCGTTAATAAACTTCTAATTAAATCAAAACCCATGTATAAATCTAAAATAAATATATTGATTAATAATAAAATAATTTTTAGAACGTATTTCATATTTTATTGCTAAACCGACTTCAAAAATAGATAAGATAACCCGCTCGTTGAGTTTTTCTATGTTTGCTACCTCAGAACTACGTATTTTTTTGGATCAGTGTTGAAAAATTACTTTTTTGTTCGAGAATGTATACTTCATTATGGTCATACTTAAATTTTAACAAAGATGACACTCTTAAAAGCTGAAAAATAGGAGATGAATCCAAGAAATTCAACTTCTTAAATTGAAGTCGGCTATTTTTTGTTAAAATATATTTATATAGAGGAGATTTCGTTGCAGGAAACTAGATGAGATTGACCATTGAAATTAACATTTAAGTGTACAATAACGTTATTACAATCATATGAAATATTCCTCGATATCTTGTTAATTAACCGGTTATTAAATTAACTTAAATAATACGCCAGTTTTAATATTATATTTTCGCCGGATACATTCTATCTCCAAATAATCTCTTAGAAACCATTTTTGACCCTGAAATTGTAAGCATAAAAAAAATCCATAAAGATCAAGGAAGTATTTGATATCTTTGTGTTAAATACAATACGAAAACAATAATACACACAATCAAAAGATCTATTACGTTTTGCTATTAAGTGGTAATGTTATTTATTTGCTTATAAAAACATTATGGACTGTTCATTTAAACTTTATTATATCTGATACAATGTGGTATAAAAATCAGACTTAATGTACCAACTTGTGGACAATGTGTAACATGAAAAAAAAAACTACTTTTGAAAGTGAACGGGGGTTAATATATAAATGAAAATTTAAGAGATCACTGTGTAAGTATTACAAAAAGAAAATTATAAATTAAATCTGAAAATAATAATAATTTAAAATAACGTAATTGAAAATTTAATTCATTTCATTAAGTTATAAAATGTTTAACTTACCTGAACAAGTTCAATCATTCCCAAAATCGAAAGTATTTGGGACAGATCATAAATTATGAATTAAAATAAAAAGTACTGATTAATAATAATAAACGTAAAACGTTATTAATATTAATAATATAGTAATAAAACTTATATAACAGGAGAATTACAAACCATTATTCAATCGCTTATACAATTACATTTTTGTCACGCGACTTATATACTTACAAATATGTCAAAATATAATACGGCGATATAAAATAACTTCAATAAATACCCGTGCACACTAAAAGTGACTGCGCAGTACAGTAGACGGCGCGACCACCAGCCGTGCCCACTGGCGACTGAAGTTGGCAAATCGATTACTCGCAGAGTGGTAGATATGACTGCGTCTGCGCATAATGACGCTATTATGTACATACACCTTTGTGTACAGGATGATTTCTCATTATATATATATATATTTAATTCATTATATGTATATATAAAGAACGGAACATTAAGAAATGAGAACAGGAGTTTTAAATTGGAAATTAGAAAAAAATGGAGTTGTTTTACCGAGTCTTTGACCAAAGTAATATTTCGACTTTATTATGAGTTTTCCTACACTGTTCACGAGACTTCACATATATTGTATGCTACGTATAATTATACTTCAAATTGTACGAGAATTATTTAACATGTTGGAATTTTAAGAAATGATTTATTTCATAATTTATTTATACAATTAAATAATAGCCGTTTCTTCTCAATGTTAAGGCACCTTTTAAAACAGTAATAGAAGTAAAAATTACATGCATATGTGCATGCATATGTGCAAAACAGCCAAATGATTTTTTTTTAATTTCAATATAATTGATGTTTAATATAACATGAATTGTGAATAATTTTAAATTATTAATATTTTTACCCGTTACGCGTATGTTTCGCTGAATGAAAGATGGAAGACATACAGTTCAATCTTATATGAAAGTGATATATATAGATAAAATATACCTTCTCTTTGTTGGTACCTTTAGTATTACGGACGTACACGGACGGTTATGACCACTTACCGTTACGCCCAATCGTTAGTTTGTTGTTTTTGACATAAAAAAATAACTTGCTGTAAAAAATCTAAATATTTGTTATAGATATATATACCATGTAATAATAATTAATTTTATCGTTCTTTTAATTTAGTTTTGTAAACAAGTTCTCAATAAATACTTGGGTGATGATATGAAAAGTGATTGTGAAGGTCGATATCCGTTTAATAAGTAACAGTGCAGGGTGACATAACCAATTACGGACACATCAGTTTTGGATATTATACAATATAAATTGTAACTGCCTTTTGAATAAAATATATATATATGTCTTATCGACTAAATATCAATTTTCGTCACAAAAAAGTGTATAAGTGTCTTTTGAATCAAATAAATGTCTTATCGACTAAATATCAATTTTCGTCACAAAAAAAGTGTATTGTCTTTTGAATCAAATAAATGTCTTATCGACTAAATATTAATTTTCATCACAAAAAAGTGTATAACTTTCTTTTGAATCAAATAAATGTCTTATCGACTAAATATCAATTTGCGTCACAAAAAAGTGTATAAGTGTCTTTTGAATCAAGTAAATGTCTTATCGACCAAATATCAATTTTCGTCACAAAAAAGTGTATTGTCTTTTGAATCAAATAAATGTCTTATCGACTAAATATCAATTTTCATCACAAAAAAGTGTTTTTGAAATCATGAAGAACATTTTGTCAATTTCATCTTTAGAGATGATATCCAAAAAGCTATTTAAACTGTTTTCAAAGAGATTATGTTGTTTTGAGGGCGTACTAAAAGCGTCAAATATAAGATTTTGAATAATATATGTTGATTAGGGATTTAAAATTAAACAATAATAATTAAAAAAATAATTTTTGTACACTTTATATATGGATTAGTGACGAGAACGGCGACAGATTGAGCTAAAGGTGTAAAAGTATTAAATTATGTGTAATTATATTGATAAATCTTTTATAGTAAGATGATATTAAACTAAAGAAAGATATTAAAAGGTTTCAAAGATCAATTAATGATTTAATAATTAATTAATTGTCTTGGGGTTGCAACATCCTTATAGTGCCAGCGATAACATCGGTTACCTTACGTTGCAATGGTTTCTTCGATTAGTTTACTGCAGTCTACAGTTTAGATTACTGCTATTTTCGAATAATAAGGTTTCTTTTAATGTTGTCTAATCACTGATATTTGTGTGATAAGTACAATTTAAACTACTTTTATAAAAACAACATAATCACGGTCGATGAGGATTGAATGGACGTATCCTATCAGGATTTTCTCGTCTCAAGAGAACAGCAATACCTCTGATGTCGTCATTATGGGTTAGCGTAATGTTGCCCTTGTCAGTACAAGCAATTCTTATCAACCGGTAGTGAAAAACCGTATCATATTAAGTATAAAAATATTTACCCCAATTCACGGTTGATCTTCAGGAGAATCGCGGTCTCTTTGAACATATTTCTGGTTATATAGATGTGACTGAAACTGGCGGCCAAAACGTAGCAGACATTATATTTTTAAAGTATTTCGCTGTCATTATAACTTGGCTTGTACTCGTAGTTATTACAGTAAAATCATTCAATTAAAAAATCATCAAATTACAGTAAAATCAGCGCCGTAATGTCACGGCGTTCGCTGCGTCAGATCCCCTTTTGATTCTTTGCTAATTACATTACATTGTTGATTAAGTTCTATTTTATTTTTTATTAATATTAATTTTGGTTTCTTTTTCTTTTATTCTTATGTTATCTTAAAACATTTAGTTATTAGTTATATAATATTCACTATAACTCGTCTCATGATATCCTGAACTGAAAGTAACACTTGCGTCACGTTTCTGTAAACTGTTTTAATGGGAAGATCGTGCGTTTAACGTAACGTAGCGTGTAAACAAGTGACATTTGCAGGCCATACCTACGTATTAACAAATGTTAGAATGTTTGTTTTGTTTATTTGTACTGTACCTACCTACTGATATCTTTTATCATCGCCTAATTTTTGTTGCCACAATTCAGTGTAACAGAAATTATGTTTTTCACTAATTTCTACAGCTATATATAGTATTTCGGGTTTTTAATCGGATATATATATGTTTGTTGAAACTTGTAATATTTGTCTTAAATGTCTTAGAGTGTAGTCTAAGTAAATCGAGTATTTTTATTATGTTTCCATTAAGCCCAACCTATTTTATATATACCCAATCGTAGGTACGGTTATTTTGGAAATGGTGTGTGTGAATTTACTGCAGCTGGCGTAATATGTAGTTTATAAATATTGTTATTATTATTTATCTATCAATAAGAATGTAGTCATACTATTTATGAGCCTCTTGTGACTGTTAAACTTAAACGTAACGTGATGTACCTAGAAGTAGACCCTTGAAAATGATTATGGATGGTATGTATGTATGTATTATGTTTATTTGATTCATGTATCTAAGGGATAAAAAAGCATGTGACGTCTCTGTCTTCAAAAATGATGCAAAAACTTAACTTTTTATTGAAACGAATATTTGTTGAAATATACGGATTTAGAGTCGTAATAAGTGTATCTATAACAAAAACTTACATGATTATATAGTTTTTGATATAGAATATTATTGCCCTACGTGTTTGGAGTTTGACAAGAAAGAAGTAACTTATCTATTTGTTTTATTATTAATTTAAAATAAAATCTTATTATTGTCTGCCGATAAAATAAATCCCATTGGTTACTCATCCCAATTATGACGCCTTTAAGGAGGGTGGATCGAATTGCTTTTGTTCTTTTTTAATTACTAGTATCAGGCTTTACTAAATTATTATTAATCTATGTATATTTTTACAATCCGCGCATACAATGTAGTTATCCATTTAAACACAAAATGCATGTCTACTTGTCGACTTAAGCATGCGGATTTTGGCAAAATAGATTAGTTCTAACGTAATTACGGCTTTGGTAAAAAAAATGGATAATAAACTGAAGATAATATAAATAATTCACTTTTATTTTACAGTGTTGTGGTATACAGAAAACGCCAAGGATATACTCAGTTGTCTTCCGCTGAGGATGTCAAGTTAATACCCCGAAGACCATTCACCGAACTGAGAAGCCTCAACGGGACGTCGAAGCAGAGAATACGGTGAACTGAGTAACCTCCTCTACACTTCACACCGCGAGTTACGATCGAGGAGGATATGAGTATTAATAGATTAATTATAGATTCGTTATTTAAAATTTCGGAGGTCGAGTCATACAATTGTTTATAACTAACTCGTTACTACGAGGAAATACTATTAAACTTTAATGAATCCCACAGAGCAATGCTTAAAAACATGCGGTTAGGAGACCGAATATACTTGGTAATTTAAGGGCCGTCAACGGTTCTAAAAGGGCTTGAGATACCAAAATCTCTTATAATCGTCTGCTTCAATCATGCGATGCTTTTTTACGACTTGTAAGCACTAAGCCGTAGTACCAAAAATTGTGAAGCAGGACAAATACAAAATTAAAAATTTATTTAAGTTCTAACCAAATGTTCTGGATCGAACTTAGTTCCCATTTAAACCATCGCTTGTTTTTGCGCTTACTTCGTTAATTTTGCAAAGTACCAATTGGTACCAAATTACATTTGAATATTAGTATCAATTCGTTGTCTGCAGTAAGCTTTCAGCTATGCGATAATTAAGAGTCTGTTGTCATTTTGAGATTTCATTATCGGTCAATGCTAAAAGTTTTTTTTTTATGCTAAAAGACAGAAAAGTCAGAATGATAGAGAAGGTCAG
This sequence comes from Megathymus violae, assembly GCA_003671415.1. Classification (NCBI taxonomy): domain Eukaryota; kingdom Metazoa; phylum Arthropoda; class Insecta; order Lepidoptera; family Hesperiidae; genus Megathymus; species Megathymus violae. The sequence continues at coordinate 5,879,656 of PDGT01000006.1, read as the reverse complement.
ACAAAGTAACATAAACCTGTTTATGTGTACGTAAAGTGGATTAACATGTCTGTAATACAATTTTATTCTATGACCTCGTCGAAGTGAGTTTTGTTTGTATGCATATACGAAATATTGCAAAATCTTACATACATATTGCCATTGAAATCTCGCTTCCGAAATCCGATCACAACATAACAATGTGCGTCGGAGTTCAAATATAATACAGATCATTCGCATTTTGTATGACAATAATTCGCGAATTAAAACATATGATAGGATTATCCAACGTTTACTATTATCCATAAATGTATATGATATGGAATGGATATTTCAATTTGCATTGTATGACATAAACCAACCGTGATTTTAATGTAACAAATACATTCAATTCAACATCTTTCCATAAGCTTAAAATTTTAAAATTGCCTTGCATTTTTAAATATATTTATGTTAAGATGCAAATAAAAACGTTCATCCATGCTCAGATTGAATGAATTTCATACAAATATCAGTTTTTATTAAATTAAAAAGTTAGCGTAATTATAAAGAAAATGGACAATTAGAAATTAATATTCTAAAGCCATACACACGTTGATACTTATAATAATTCAAACAAATCGTTCTAATTACTAAAATAAAATTTAATATTACGCTTTATTTTGCTCTTCAGCTGTATCAATATTAATAATATCGGTTGAGGATATTAAGAACTACATAATTTAGAAACGGTGGATAATGGATGAATCCAATTTGTTTTTGTTTAATGATACATTTCATTTTTTTCTGTCAAATCTAATTCAAATGTATTATTACTTTGAGATTAATTGTGTATAAATGTAGCACATGAAATCAAACTGAAATAAATTTCAATTAAATTAAAATGAATGAATAGTATGCTTATAGTCTATAATTATAGCTTTTGGAAATTATCATTATATCCAGTAATAAATCCCTTAAGATCTCGGTGGATTGTTTATCTCTTGTCTCGTCACTTATTGGTGGTTGGGGATATAAACTATCCATAATTATATTCATTAGTTACACCGTGTACGAACGGCCTCATCGTGGGATTTCAAGGTGATTACTTCGATGTAGCCCGCGAAATAATAATATTATTTCGTTGTTTGCTAACTGCAGCTGTGTTTTATATTGCGTTTATCAAAATACGAATCGTGACTTGACTTTAATAATTAATAACAATCAAAATGATCAATAATAAAATGAATCTGAGTGATTGATTCCGCGGATTCCATTTAGATCATGAAAGAACACGTTGCTTAGAAATAGAGAGAATAGAGAATAGATTGTGGCACAAGGGACAAAAATAATGTATTTAGGGCGAGAGCGATTGTTTGAATCCAGACTGAAGCTAAAGATTCTAGAGTAGAATACCCAGCGTGGCGAGAGATTCTAGAGTAGAATCCTTAGCTTAGCGAGGGATTGAAAGTACGTCGCTCGAGGTTAAATAATTTTGTCACCATGTGGCACACTCTGCTTTTCATCCCCCTGTATGAGAAAAGTAAATAAGAGATGCTTTTAGTAGTGACGAATTTAGTATTTACATTGACATAATCAATTAAAAAATTAAAATTTGTAATTTTAAAGTAATATTTTGATAAACAATGATAAAAAAACGTATTATAAGTTCCCTCTTCTTTTTTTATTTCGTTAACAAAGGCTGCGCTTTTTTAATACCCGTCAGGACTTCATCGAATTGACTGTCATTTCGTCACTGTTATTAAGTGCGCCGGAATGACCAATTTTGCTCGCACTTATGGAGGAACTCTTCGCCTTCTTTTCCAATACATGAGAAGAAAATAGATTTGTGGGTTCTTATTTTTTAGTATAGCTTTATTATAGTTGTGAATCACATTTTGATCAAAACGTTACGTAAAATATGGCCACAATTTGCAAAAACGAATATACATTTGAATGTCACCGTCTAGATCAAAGATGTATACTGGTGAACTGGTAAAGTGCTGTGAATGTAATGTACATGTATAAATAGATTAAGGTTATTTTGGCTTGTATAGTTTAGAAAAATACAATTTAAATATTTTTAGTCAGTCAATGTGTATAATTTCTGAGAAGTTTCATTATTGCGATAAAATTTATCTTAACTTGTATATGTGGTTGTCACAGAGTAGTTTAAATTTAATCTGTGGTAGTGTACTAGGGTATATAATATATTATGGTGTTACCAATATTTGAAAATAGAATCGTACGTTATTTATAGATTTAATTCTAAACCAACTTATTTTTGCAACGGAATTGCCAAACACGTGTGCAGTCCTATTGCTATTTACAAATGATAATATTATTATTTTTTATATAGGTATCATGATACATTTGTGACCAGGTGATTACCCAACTGAACCCCACAATTAGCAAGTAAATCCCACAGACATCTATAAATATTTTTATTACCTGATATTCGTGGTAAAGGACACTAAATTAGACTATTTCTATTTATTTAATGTTGGTGTCAGATGTTATTACCATTCAATTATGGTAAAGTATATTTACACTAAGATTATTAACTCTTATAGTATTATAATAATAAAATCGAACAGTAACGTTAAAAATGTATCAATGATACATTTGAATGTATATTATCAAACTGTTTGAATTCTTTTTTTTTTGCCAAATTTTAACATTTCAAAATTTTCTTACACTGTGTTTTACAAATAACTACAGATTAGGATTTTTTGTTTAATGAAACTGCGTAGAAATTGTGAATGTTGACTGATTTAGACGACATGTAATCATTCAGGTCCTTTATATACAACATAAAGCTCAATGTTTATTTGAGAGCGGCGATCAGAAATCACATTTTTGAAACTATTTTCGATGTTTGCTGTTAGCTTGAAGTAGGCGTTGTGTTTTATATAGGTTAACTCGATGTAACATTAAAAATATTAATAAACCTATCTACCTGTGTAGAAAGTGTATGTTATTTATTAAGTTTGTGAACACCAAAGACTTGAAAAAATAACATATTTTATAAAATCTACCGTGTTCTCCGTGCTAATTTCACATTGCAAGTGAACGGAGAATTCCAAGTTTGGGCTTCCAACAGCTGCAAATGCTAAATGACTCGCTTGCGATAGGTATTGCTAAGAATTGATGCTAACCTGATTTTGATTTTTGGGGTTTTGATTCGTGCAAAAGAAAACTACTTTATTATGTGTGTACGCGCATGTACGTAGGTTAGGATAAAATTGTAATGAATATTTAAATTTCGTTACTCTACAAATGATTATTTTGTAATTTGTTACTTTTCCTACAGATAAACCATAAATTGTTCTTATCAGTCTGAGACTCTCATGCTTATACATCTTAGATATTGTTTGGTTCGGTTGACTTATGCAGCCCAATTGATGACTACATGACTTCTACATGACCCAACCTTTTTATCGTATTTAAACTGATCTTTACATAAGTTTTAATTGGAATAGGGAAGGTAATTTCATTTAAAAGTATTGTCTTACTAAAAGGGCTATTTTTATAACGTTTAAATGACGAACCAAAGTCCTCATTTTAAAGATATTCCAAGTATATTTATATGTGATACTTTATTAGTATAAAAATATGTTCCTGTAACTAATATTTGTCGCTAACGATGTACCTAACAAAATATTAAAAAATACATTTTTAAAAACCACCTGGTATTTCGGGGTGAATAACATACATAAAAAGTGATTCTCCGATTAGATTAAAGTTTTAACCTAAATCAACTTTATAATTTACTTTCTTAACTGTAAATATATCTTAGAAGTTCTAGAATGTACTAATTAAATAATAACTGCACAATTAATCTGCGTAGTCAGGTATAACGGATACGAAAATATATTTTGATTAATTTACGATTTCCCGCCAAACGCTTTTTGAAATTTATTTTACAGATAAAAAATTATGAATACAATGCATGACATAATATTTTTTAATCTAGGACAAAGTCAACAGTCACAGTGACAGTTATTTTAATATAGGTATTAACAAAGAGTATTATTAGATATTAGTTGTTAATGTTAGTTTTAAGTAGACAAATTTGTTTTTATTCCGTTCGTTTTGTAAATAGTTTGATTGTGTATTCTTGCTTGCATTTATTATAAAAATGTGATTTCTTTTACGCCATATTGAAAATAGCACATGTGTGTAATTATGTACAGTGATATCGTTTTTACATTGGCCACTGTCGCCATAAAATATGGTATGTAAAATGTATGAAATTTTCATGTCTTAGATGAGACAAATATTATTTCATATATTTTACTAATTATGATATTGAATTATTCAATGTCAAAACGCTGTTACAGTCTATGTAGATCTAAAGTGAAATATCTCAATATTTTTTAAATATTTATATTTGTAACTTCGTGAAATATGAATGGAATAAAAATTAAAATAAAATATCTATATTGTTTTTGCTTACTTTGGTATATGCCCCATGTAGTTACCATTTTTGCGCGTGTTTAGCTGAAACTTTTTGTCTCTTTTAAAACTTTTTCATATCATTTTAAAGCTAACAAAATTATCTGTCAAATGATATACCTTAATTCACAGTTCATTGCATAGAAATTGTCATAATTAATTTAGATCAACCTGCGATGTAGTGATTCCAGTTTCTTGCTCTCGAGTATATATGCTACTATGCGTTCGTGCTATTAATAAACGTGCACCCATTATATAAAAAGCAACAAATTTTTATTATTTTTATTTATTGATTTATTTTTATACAGTAAAATTATATGACACACAATATGTATGAAAAGTTTATATAAGGGCACTACTTACGCTTTATCAGAATTTTTTTTAGTACAGTTATAAGTGCCATGTTTTCCAATGATACTATTTAGTAGTTTATGTCTTCTAATCTTAGTACTCGTTAAGGGGAACTCCTAGAAGCAAACACTTCAATGATGGCTTTGCAATATAAAGGGTACCCAAAGCTAACAGCTCAAAACACGATTGCATTATTCTTATCAGTTGTGTAGTAGCAATTTTTGTTTCCAAGATAGATCATCAGACCCTGTTGGCAAATGATGGAAGGGTTAGACAATGCTAATGTTACAAATTAAATTAAACACGGCTGCAATATTGCTATCTGCTGGGAAGTTCCACTCTTTATCCTCTGAACCCATCATCAGATCCTCCTTATATTTAACGTGGACTAACCGGAATAGCTCGGAAGCCATTCCTTATACATTAAAAAGAATCATAAATATCGGTACATAAACTGAAGAGTTATTTATAGCTGGGCATACATTTACAAATTTAAATACATGCGCAAACTATAGAACCTTTTTCTTTATAATTTGCTTGAAAACAAAAAAATTGTGTTGCCGACAATATAATATTATTAATTTGAGCCAATTATTCCCCTCTGCCGAGGAATTCCATGCTTTTATTGTACGGAACTCATCACCAAATCCTCACCATATTTATAGGTGACCATCTATGAGCCTACACATGAATAGTGCCTGAGTGGCTAGTGAGCTGCTAATTGCCCATGTTAGTCAACTCTATTTGGAGAAGAAGTTTTCATGAGCCCGAGCAAAGAAGGTTTGCTGTAAGGGAAATTGTGCTAAGCAGATAATGGGAGAACAAAAAGATTGAAAGAAGACAAGACTGAATAGTTTAATCGAACGACGAAACATTTTTGTAAGACATGGGTTTGAGGGTCTCATCACAATTATATGTTCTTACATTGAAATGAAACAATTATGATTAATTTTTAATGTTTTAAACGGGAACTTCAGTGTAATGAGGCCACACGCGAAAACTTTTCTGACAAATGTCGCTCCTGCAATCTATAGGCAAAGATAATGTTTGTTAATTTGGTTTAGTTGTTTCAAAGCAAAACACGATTGCCTAGGGAGTCGGTCGGAACGTGACTGTTATAATAATATAAGTTAAAATAAAATACAAGTGCTGAATGCGCATTGGGTAAAGGTAAGCTAAAAACTTCACAATCGCCAATTAAACATGCATTAGGCAATAACTGATCGATCGATCTGCTATAAATTATGTTTATAATATTCATATTGCAAGCTCTTTTAGTTAACTCTTTCTCTCTAAATGAAACGACTATTGAAACTATTTCAAAATTATACAGTGGTTCTAGAAGCAATAGATGTGTAAATTTAAACGATAATAGTTTATTAAAATTCGATGATTTTGCAAAGAATACTGTGAATTTTTTAAATAAGAATGATAAATTTGGTGAATATTTGAAATATTATAATGTTAGTGATTGTAGCCGGAGTGCGAGTAACAATGTTGAGCACAAATCTACGCAAATTATGGATGGATTTTTGATTCACGAAGATGTACCTATGTGGCATTGGGACGAATATAAAGTAAGTTATTTTTAACCAACTTGGAAAAGGAGGAGGTTCTATGTTCGTGTGTGTGTTTTTTTTAATTTATGTACAGCCATCACTCCGTTGTCTATGGATGAATTTTGATGATTTTCTTAGTGTATAGGAGATGGCTCGTGGTTGGTCAGCTTTAAATATTGTGAGAATCTGATGTTGCGTTCTGAAGATAATGAGTGGAACCAGCAATTTAGAGCCATATTTAGGGGACGATGGGGGAATTGCGGACGCTTAAGCGGAATTACAAATAGTACTCAAACTATTAATAATAATCAGTCTGTCTTTATTAATTATTAAACAACAGTTATATACCTATTGAACTAACATTAATTATTATATGAGATCAATCAACATCTATTAAAATTTCATCAAAAACAAAAACATATCTGTCCGTAATTACCCTTAGCTGTTGGGGTAAATACGGACCAGTGCTGGGTTAATTGCAGACAAGGGGGGGTAGTAACGGACGAGGTCTCATTTCATATGCAGAATTCACAAATGAAGCCTTTTGAAGAAGATCCAGCACTGCAATTCTCATGCGCCCAATTCTTGCATTTTGAACACATAATCCAGTCTTCGGTGGGTGGGTCACAATACCTTTGCTGGCAATAAATGCAGAAATATTCATCATTTTCTTTATCACTTTCAAAAATTTTTAAGTGTCTTACACATTTTGGTCGTTTTACTTTGGTGTTCTTTGGTTTCCTATTTGTAGTTTTGTTCACTTCTTTTTCCAGGTTTTTTCTCTTCTTTTCTATTTTATTTTGTTCTTTTTGTTCTAGCTTTACTTTTTTTGGTGCGCTCGTGAAAATAACAGAATGTTTTTTTTATTAATCGTTTTTTACGAATAGGTTTTAAAGTTGGTACTTATACTACATATTTTCTAATTTATTTTCGAGGCATCTGGAATAATGAAATATTGCTATAGTTTTTGATAAATAAGGGTATATGATTTTAAACTAATGTCATCGCGAAATTTAAACATTTTATTATGTAGCGGGTACTCACAATACGTTTTTATTTGTTGGCAATATTTCGATCCAGTAGCATGGATGGTGGTCACGGCGAAACTACGGTGGCGGGGAGTAACCGTCGACAAGCTAGTGGTAGATTAATCTTCTTATTATATGCAATACTTACTTAAATGTTTGTAATCTGTGCCAAGCCAAATATATATAGATAGTAGATACGCTAGGTTCAAGCCCACCAAAAAAACAACTTCAATTATTAGGAACTTATTAAATACATAAACGTTGTCTTAGAATAGATCCTTATTTTCATGTTTTGAGACAGCTCTGAAATTGCTAACAAATCTGTTTAAAGGCACATTTTTAACGAGACTAGTTATATCGAGAAGCGCTGAAGTTGTTTGATCCTTGATGTTTTGGGTGTTTTATATTTTTTGGAAACCAAAAATAAACCACTGATCTGTTTAAGTAACTTTTATTTTCCTTCATAAAGTGATACTTACAACATTACGATATTGATACATAAAGACATTATATCTTGCGACCGACAGAAATTACTGCAATATAATATTTGTGTATGAATGAAAACTTACTTAGATATTACAGTAAATATCTGACTCGATTTAGAAACGTACTCGACTGAAAACGCTAGAATCATAGTTATAATATAATTACTCTCATCTTCCACCTCCATAAACATTCGCAGTCCACGTACGACAAGACGTATCGTTCTCGGAACCATGAATTATCAGCGCTGAGAACTTGGCTTGACAACCTCAAGCGAGTGGCACAACATAACAGGGAATATTTGGCCGGGAAACAAAGCTACACTTTGCATCTCAACTTGTTTGGAGATTGGGTAAGACATTCTTTGCTTTTAGTTTTATAAATGCTATGTTCAAGTGCAGGTGGAAGGTTGTTATCGCCGTTTGTCGAAGTCAGTTCTCGTAATCCCAGAGGCGTAGCCACCCAAGAAGGAAGCAGTACACATTCGCTCTTTTATTTATAAACCAAAACATGTACAATATTTCAAATATGGTTTGCAGTGCTATGATGCTAAAAAATTAGCAAAGGGACCATCTAACCGTACTGGTCTTCGCCGGCCATCGAGGTTCGTAATGCTAAATACATTACTGACGCATTTCTAACCAAGAAACAGTAGAGGAACTGCTTCTTAATGGCTAGGAGGTTGATGTAACGCCAGGCAGATAAAGGAACCCTATCACCATACACAAGTACCGACAGAATTAAGCTGCGTGGTACAGAGCCCAGTGACTTCCATCAAACAGTTGATAGTGTCAGGCGTTACTTTGCGGAAATACATTGTTATTAAATTAGTACTAATTTACTTTGCAACAATCCGCGAGCACAATGTATGATGGTATATACTTCTATACACGCATAGAACTTGCCTCCGTCCCACAAAGGAAAACATGGATTTATGATAAATAAAAATATATACCAACATACATACCGTCACCAACACGTGTTTCACTCCGAAATAGAGCATTCTCAGGGTGAGTAGACTCTACGAGTGTTAGCCCCAAAGAGAAAGCGTAGAGTACAAATTTATATTAATTTATTTCCATCAAAAGCTATGCAATTACCTCGTTACTTGGTAAGCAGGATGCGCAAGCAATACCAGGGATTATTGAGCTGTTGCTATCCAGGATTGAAGTAGTGAACCTACTTGTTAACTGATTCTTATAAAATAAAATATGTATGCAATATTTTAATACAATCACAGGCGCTTGGCTGGTAATGATTAAGTAACGCCCCCTATAAATCATTTGATGGTATGTCTGCTGATCGACGACTTTCATTATGCATAATACCGGTCCAATGAGAAGACTTAAATAAAATCCATTGCGGATTTTATCATGTGACTGACAAATGTTTGTTCTCGGTTCGTGGGTGATTTTGATGTCTTATTTGTAAAAGTCCATAGTACTACAATAGAGCGAATCCTATTGCATTAGTGTTGAAGTGAACGTTTATTGATTTATTTATGATAATTACAAAAGATGTAATTTTAACTAGTGTCATCGTATTGTCAGTTTTATCATCATAATTTCAAAACGGCTATCACTCGTACTTTTATATTCCCACCTATTATTTCAGACGTTACCGACATACATAAATCGATTACTTCGATTGATCACAACGGTGCCCTTATTCGATCCAGCTCACGATCCCAACAGGACTGCTTATAAAGCCAAGATACGCCATCGTGTTCCAAAAGCAGTAAGTCAAGCATAACGTAAACAGTAGATAAATACTAGCAGGAATAGCCTAGTGATTTGAACAACCATCTCGCGCCCGAAGAGTCCAGTTTGACCCTGCACTAACTTCTACATTTTAAAATTATGTATATATGTGCGTATTACAAATTATCACTTGCATTTAAAAATGAAAACATTGTGGCGAAACGTACATACAGTATTTGACAGTTCCCCATTGTGTCCTCGGAGGTGTGTTGTTAACTTTGCGAATTCAGAGCATAGCATACTACGGCCTTAATACCTGTCCTTCTGAGAGAAGACAAAATCAATCAGTGACCCAGAGTGCCTGAAGCAGTGGGACAATCAAACATGAGTGCCTAACCAAGTATTATAATGTAATAAATCCTTCAGTTGAGTTCTTGTTTGTGTGTTTATATTTACATATACTTAGTTTGTTTTGTAAATGCGAATAGTTTGCATGAAGGAAGGTACAGGTTGTCTGATGTTAGATTAGATATAAGTACATATATTGACTTTGTTCGACAATCCAACATCACTTAATTTATGGGTAACGTAAGTATTATTTGTGAACGTAAAGATATTTTTTTCAAAGTGAAAAGGCAGCCGTGTTTTACGGAGAGGTCATATTGCCAGTAGTGTTTCTTAAATTTCTTTACACAAAATGCTTATAAGAAAGCATTTAAAGATCTGAGCAGAAAGTTTATCATTTATTTAATATTCGTAATATGTGTAAACGATTTCATAGTTCCCTATACCCCTCCCCCTCGGACCGCGCCTGAGATCGGCACGAAAAAGTTTATCAACGACTTAAACACACCTTAAAGACCTGGAGATTAAGATAAGATAGGGTGACACATAAAAATTTTACCTTAACTTGAGAATTGTTCAGGTAGATTGGCGTTCTAAGGGTTTCAACCCACGTCGTGAAGAGCAGTGGCATTGCGGCGCATGCTACGCTTTCGCTGTAGCGCATGCTTTACAAGGCCAGCTGTATAAAAGACACAAGCGGTGGGGCGAGTTAAGGTAGATAAAAGTTTTCTGAAGGAACTTCTTATTAAATATACTACCATACCACCCTTTGCTTCCTTATAAGAATTACATATAATAACTAGTGGTATTATAAATATTTCCAACCGTTATAATCTTCTATTATAGCGGTCTGATTCAAAAATGGATTATTGTTTTTATTGACTGACGATCGTCCATATCTACTATCTAAAATATAAAGCAAAAAATCGTATTAGACTTACTCTGCCTTCTTTGAGAGCTATGATTTAAAACTTAAATCACTGCGGACACTATACATTTTAACTGTAACGGTACATAAGGAAGAAAAGATAAGAAAAAGTGAGTATACTTAATACAATATGTAATAAATATAACTCGACATATGTAGATTATTTTGTAGTTTAGACTCTCATTCCCAGCTGAGGCATAATTTATATGACCTATTTATGTTTGTTCCAGAGTCCTTATAACTTGTCGCATCTTTTTTGTGAATGCCCATGCCTCTTCCGTGATAGTGCAGGCATCACTTGTGATCTTTGAACCTCATCCCTGGTTGTCTGCGCGCAATCACCTTCTGAGCTTCTTCAGATGACGTTGATGATAATGACGAGAAAAGATCTATGGTATTTATAGTACCAACTGATTGTACGTTAATCTGTTGGGTGTAAAGAAATATTATTACAATTAAAATTTTACAAAATGTGCCATCTAGACCTACGACATGGGAACAAACATCTATATGTCTTAACACTTAAATGTCTACCCCGGCCCAGGAAGGCACTGGTCACTATCAATTAGGTTACAGGGTGGTCTTTTTCAGTCCCCAGCAAATAGTAGATTGTAGTGCCGGAGATGGCAACTTCGGCTGTGAAGGAGGATCTTTGGAGGGCGCATTGCGATATGCCGCCAGAGCCGGGCTGATCATGGAGGCGAAATACACTGGAAAGGTAATATATTCTAATGGTTCTCTATGGCTAAAGTTGAGTTTGAAAAATATCAGGTGGTATTTCATTAAACGGACAAACGAACAACGTGATGATAAGAGATCCTCGTAAGTCATGGCGATCCAATGCAGGGCAGTTCTCCGAAATTAAGGAATAATAGAGAGTACTCTATCACGTTCCTTCAGTACAGCTTGGTGGAGCGGTTCATCCGAAAACAAATGCCAAAAGTTGCAACTAGAGGCCCTTATCACGGAGGTAGTCTCGTAATTTTGCGTAATTGCGAATTTTTTTTGGTGTTTATGAATATATAGTGGTAAGGCTGGTATGTGCAATAAAAGTCCACACGTACACAAAGAAGAGAAAAGTTTATTAACACGGAGACACAAGCGATAGTTTATACACACACAGTAAGTAAGTCAG
>PDGT01000006.1:5778635-5867627 GCA_003671415.1 Megathymus violae | reverse complement strand
TGACACTTTTGTTGTCAACTACAAAGGAACTGGTGCGATATACCCATTTTATAACATGTAAAATTGAAATTTACTTAGCTTAAATTTCGTACTTTGTATTGATTCCCGGTATTACAAACTTGTTTCTTTTTTTTAAAAAAGATTCAAGAAAAAGAGCAAACTGAAGTATTTTTAGGAATTCTTATTGTAATGACCGAGTGAATTTGTAATTTGTAGAAAGGTCTGTGCCGATACAACAGTCGTTTCGTATCAGTAAAACCTCGGCGTTGGGCAACGCTGCCATCAGGCGATGAAGAGGCTATAGAACGAGCTTTGGCCCTAATAGGACCTCTTGCTGTTGCTGTTAACGCTGCGCCGTTTACCTTCCAACTCTATAGGTGAGGTCTTAAACGAAAACTCTGTCGGTATATTCGTGCGCATGCAATATTTTTTCTTGAGGAGCATGATCGAGACCTCACCGGTTAACTAGAGTGGCAAGTTTATCTCTTCAACGAAATACATTAACGGAACCAAGTTTCTGAAGTATCCGTGTAAACGTGATTTACCCTACAGGCTCCGCGTGTTGCAGGTCGCTGGGTTCTTGCACCCAATTTAATCTTGACGGTACTCGTCTACAGGGTAAAATATTTTACCTGAACACCTACCGCTCAACTTTGAGCTTTTTTTTGGCTGGACGAATCCTCAGCGACAATTACGAGTATATCAGGCTTGTCTACTTGATTGTCGCTTATTGATACGAAACAAATTCAACCTGAATGTCAGATGAATTAGAAAACTAAAGCATAAACATATACCTGTATTATAGTAGTTATATTTGCCCACTTATTTGTTTTCCATAGGAGTGGAATCTATGATGACCCATTTTGTACGTCCTGGGAACTTAATCATGCTATGCTCCTAGTGGGCTACACGCAAGAGTACTGGCTGCTTTTGAACTGGTGGGGACGACAGTGGGGCGAAGATGGCTATATAAGGTAATATGACAGTCAGGTGAAATTAAAATAATATTTTAGTTAAAAATAATTAGTTATAAACTTATAAAAATAAAAAATGAAAAAAATCATTAAGCTTGCCCCCATAAAACTGTTTCAATGTCGAGTTCAGCAGGGTCCCCATTGATAAAGGTAGAATATACATCTTATGAGAACTCAGCTGCAGCAGATATATAACTATTTCGAAACTACCGTAGAAGCAAAAGATTATAAATGTTTAAAAATATATTTAAATGATTAAATGATTTTGAATTTGGATTCGAGGACACGTTGAGCTATTGGGTCCTGATGTTATCGTTTGTTAAACCATGTTAGAGTCCTTTGGGTGCTTCTGGACTGGCCACTATCTGTCCATCAATCCGCACTAAAACAATGATGAAATACATACACTCTAGGCGTCGTTAATCTTGACTAGAGGCTCGTGCCTGCTCGCCGCCTCTCGTGTCCAGTGGTAATAAGTTGAATTAAGTTATCCATTTAGTTTTACTGATATACTCCTTCCATCGACGACCCCGTAGCCCAGTTTGTAGTGACCCTGTCTGCCGAGCGAGGGGTCCCGGGTTCGATTCCCGGCCGGGGCAGATATTTATGTGACAACTAAATATTTGTTCTCAGGTCGTGGGGGTTTGTAATGTCATATTTGTGTAAGTCCATGCGACCCGCAACACAGGAAATCCTAGTGCAGGGGTGTGAGTGTGTAAATATTTATCATTACTCCTAGCTTGTAGGCTATTTAGCTTGAAAACTTGCAACTCAGCGTTAAATTCCAAAGAGGATCACAGTGTTGGGTTTTGATATAGCTAACATTAATATTAGCTTACTTTCGTAAATATGTATATTTATTTCAGAATTCGTAGAGGTCTCAACAGATGCGGCATAGCGCATATGGCGACGTATGTAGAACTATGAATAAAATGTTTTTCAGTACATATCGTTTTTTTTAATCGTTGTTCTTACGAAAGTACTTATAAAAGTAAAATATCTTTAACTTAAATTTTTCCAGGCATAAAAATTGTTTAAAATTTGCACGCGTATAAGAAAACGTACTCATTTTGCACTGCCGTTGTCGCTTTTCAATATTGCCTGAAGATTGAATGGCTGAGAAGGCTTGTAGTATCACCTTCATTACATTATTTATTTGGTTCAAAATAAATACAAATTATTAGTATTATTATTGTTATTATTAGTATTGGGGCGGCCTAGAATACTCCCCCAATCCCATGCTGGCAAAACAGGGTGTCGTAAGAGGTGACAGAGGCCAGTTTGCTTGGTGGTAGGGCTTCGCGTAAAAATTATATTATCAGTATTATTATTAAGTCATTTACATTATTACTGGTATTATTATTTTTCCGTAAAGCCTGCCTGGCTAGCTACCACCATCCCGCTTGAGTCAGCCGCCAAACGACTCGTCGTGTTCCGGCCGGGGGCTTGAGAGCCAGTTTATTTTTTATTTTTTTTCCCCTTTTCTCATGACTGTGAGCAAGACATCATTTGATGCACATGACATTTCCATTTTACACCTTCTACATCGATGATGTAACTTACACCACCAGGTTTCCTACTATCAAACCTTGAACTCATGGCTTGCTGTCCTTCCTGTAATCTCTAACCATAACTTTCTGCCCCAGTTCAAAATTTAGTTGCCTGTTCCCTTCATCGCTCTTTCCCACTTTCTCTTGCACTATACCAGATATGAGTGGTGGTCGCAATAGACTAAACCTGTTCCTAATCTCCTTACCTAATATTAACCGAGCTGGTGACACTCCAGTTGTACGTTGAGGTGTACTTCTATAATCAAACAATAATAAATTTACAGCTGAGATCAAACATGACCATTTTCTCTTATTTTAGTTATAGCTGATTTGAATGTTTCAACAAATCAAAAGATTTGTTGATCGAAATCGAAGAAAGGAAACGCCGCACCGATATTTGCCGGGTGGTAGGGTGGTGTAAATGTATGTTTAATTTGATTTGATTTACAGGTATTAAAAAATTCTTGACTAGTAAATGTGCGACCATTATCAGTAACTAGATGAACGGGATAATCAAATCGAGTAAACAAGTTTTTAAAAACATCTGTTATGCGGTTACTGGTAATATTGGTCATTTCATACATCTCTGGCCATTTCGAGAAACTATTTACTATTACTAGGAATATCTTGTTATAAAAGGGGCCAAAAATCAGCATGTATCCTATACCAAGAAGATGGGGGTACAGGCCATGGTTTCCGGGTTTACGCAGGTGCTTTACTATTTTGTAAACATATCAAACATTCTTTCCTTATTTTATCAATTTCTAAGACTAGCGAAGGCCACCAAAAGTAGGACCGCGCAATTTCTTTCATTCGGACTACACCAAAATGAATTTTATGTAATTCAGTCAAAACTGCTTTCCTAATCGACTGTGGCACTAATATATGGTAGCCCCAAAATATACATTCTCTATCTAGTTAGTTTAGTTTTCCTATTATACAATGGTAATATTTCGCTATCTAGTTCTTTTTTCTCTGGTCAACCATCTATTAAATATCTAATAACTTTTGAAAATACTACATATTTTTTTGACTCTCTTTGTATTCTCTTCCAATTTAATGTTTCTATTTGTGACTCATTAGTATAACAAACTATACTAGAATTAGCTGTGGCACATAATGAATGTATTTCTAATTTTTCACTCTCATTCTCTACTATTCTACACAAAAAATCTGTTGGATTTTCTGAAGACTTAATATGTCGTACTTTGTAACTAAATGCAGAGAGAAATATGGCATAATGCTGTAATCTCTTAGCATCCATTTTTGTAATGCTTTTTGTTGGGTCAAAAATTCGCACTAAAGCTGCATTATCAGTCTCTAGTTCAAAGCACCATCCATAAATGTAATTATAAAATTTCGTTATTCCAAAAACAATCGCCAATGCTTCTTTTTCAATTGTTGCATATTTCTATTCAACCTTATTTAATTTCTTACTAGCAAAAGCTATTGGTTTGACTACACCATTTTTCTCTCTGTTAGACAATACTGTACCCAGGCCTGTGTCTGAAGTATCACAAGTCAAGATTAGTGCCAATTTTAGATCATAATATCGTAAATTGCCTGCTGATGCTAATTTTCTCATAATAATATGAAAAGCTCTCTCACATTCTACAACTAAATTCAACTAAATTTATTTGCTTTTGTACATTCATATAGTGGTGTTTGTAGTATAATATTGTGTCATTGGAGGGTAACAAAATAAAATCAGTGTTAAACCAACTAGCGTGTGTTTCACTACATGGTGGCAGCGGTGTGTCAATTATTATATTGATTCATCGTTAAATCGCGATAATAAGAGTTTTTATTGCGAAAGTTTTATTATTGGGCACCGTGCATTAAATAATAGTTACAATTAAAAATGGAACACGCGCCTCCTCCAGCGGAATTGTCACTCGAAGGCGGGCCGGCCGCGCGAGCCGAGTCGTGGCACAAACTTGCCTCCGACATATTTGAATACAATAGAAGAAGGTATATTATTCTCGTTGACTACTTCTCGAACTATGTTGAAGTGGGAGAGTTGACTGGCATGAGTAGCAAACAGGTTGTCAACTTTATGAAAGCACAATTCGCGCGACACGGGATTCCGGCCGAGCTTGTGACAGACAATGGCCCTGCATACAGTTCTATGGAATTTAAAAAGTTTATGCAGCAGTGGCAAGTACGCCATGTTACGTCATCGCCCCATCATCATCAGTCAAACGGGAAGAGCGAGAGAACCGTTCAGACGGTTAAGAATCTACTTAAAAAGTGTTTAGATTCAGGAGAGGATTTCAACTTGAGTCTATTAAATTTTCGATCTACACCTAGAAACGGTTTAGACTCTCCGGCGCAAATGCTTATGGGTCGACGCCTACGAACGAAGTTACCTATTACCTTAGAATTGTTGACCGAACCGGTTGATAATGAAAGTAATTATCGGGCTCTGATGTCACAAAGGGATAGTGATAAAAATACATATAACAAGACGGCGAAGCCATTAAGGTCTGCTTCGGTGGGTAATAAGGCGACGTTAATATGCAACGGCGAAAGAAAACCAGTTTCGATCGTTGATCGAGCCCCGGAACCACGATCGTTTATAGTTGAAGATGAACATGGGCGTAGATACCGGCGCACGCGCGGTCAACTCGTGGTGCGTAAGAGCGGTTCTCGACACGCCTTGACGCCTTTGACGCAGCCGCCGCCGCTGCCGCCCGTTTGCTACTTTCGCTCTGCAGGCACCGCTTCTCGGTGCCGCCGTAAAAAAATAAGCGATCTAAGTAATACTCAGTTGTCGCAAAATACACCGCCCCAGCCAGTGTCCAGTTCGCTAAACGATAGTGTGATAGCCGGTTCTCCGTCACCATCACCTCCTAAGGTTAATATAGAGAGATCTAGGGAACGAACGGCACGAATGCTATCCAACTTAATTTTTGGTTCTCCTAGAGAATAAAGCAGCATTAATCTTAACTTCATTCTGTGTTATTCATGATTGAACGTCTAAACTTAATTGTATAAAAAAAAAATTATTGATCTCTACTGATTTTCTGCTTTATTATGATTTTTTTATTTTAAGTAAGAGTGTAGAGTAAATTTATAAAGACTTGTATTTTTATACGTATTAAGTTTATGTTTTGAACCTAATTTACTTCATTGGTTTCTATTGAATATAGATATACATTTTTTTTTCGGTTGTTTGTAAGGGAAAAGATGTAGTATAATATTGTGTCATTGGAGGGTAACAAAATAAAATCAGTGTTAAACCAACTAGCGTGTGTTTCACTACAATGTTAACACTGTGGCCATATTCTATAAAAAAAAGGAGCGTAGTAATTAATTTTTCCCAAAAAAATATTTTAGTAGTGTTAAATTGTTTGGGGTTTTTGCATTTAACAATGGCTCAATATTTGATCGAATTACGTTAATACAATTTTTGTTTGCACGAAATCCAAAAACTTCTAAACTAGTTGTGAAAAATTTACATTTTTCCAGCGTTCATTTTAATTCACTCTCTTGTAACTTTTGTAATGCCAGATACAATGTATCGTAAGTATCTTGTACATCTTGTCCTTTAATATATATATTGTCTATGAATATGTAGGGACTGCACATGTAAACATACATATGTACGAATAGGTATGTACGGAGGCACCGCCGTTAGTCATGGGATTGTCGGGTTGCGGACGGTCGCATACAATCAATTTATAGTGAAATTTTATATATTAGTTGATCGCATCCAGCATTTTATATATCCGTCATCCGTGCCTCAACAAATACAATTGTATTAGGAATTTTGTTAAGTTTTCTCATCATTAAACGTTGAAAGGCTTTTGGGGCAGAACTAACGCCATATGGTAAGTAGTTATATTTAAATGTTCCAGCTTCTGCCACTATGGTGGTACAATTTTTACTTTCTTCAATAAGAGGTGCCTGTAAGTAGGCCTCTTTTTAAATTTAATTCGCAATAATATTCGCCCTGTTTGAGAGTATTCAAAATGTCATCCAAATTTGGTAGTGGGAAATGATCAATCTCTACACATGGATTGACAGTCAACTTGTAGTCACTGCATAATCTGAGCCATCTGGTTTCAGAAAAGGCTCTACGGGAGTGCCCCATTCACTTTGTTCTACTTCAGTAATACCATTATTTCATAGTCTAGTGATTTCATTATTTACCTTTTCCCGTAGTGCAAACTGTACTCGCCTTACTGGTATACTTGGCATCCGGTTTTAGTTTTAATGATATCATTTCTCCTTTGAAATTTCCCCAACCCGGGCTGAATACTTCTGCGAACTCGGAAAGTAGTTGTTGTGCATCTGAAAATTTTTGTATTAAATTAGTTCCAATCTCAAAACTGTTACTCAACTTTGGGGGCTATAGATTTAATTCATTTAACCAATCTCGAATCTGGGAGCATAATTTTTTACAACAAAAATGTTTTGTGTCTTGATGACCTCATTATATTTAACAGTCCCATTTGTTACAATACCCAGAGGCTTTGGTCTCTGGTCAAAGTTTCTAAACAGAACATTAGAATCCTGCATTTTTAAAGAATTAGAATACATATTTTTGTCATTTAATAATATAACTGTTACATTTAAATTAACAGAAATTTTAGTTTGAAGCCGCAGACATTAAGTGTTATGTAATGTGGCGGTATCCTACTTACGCTTATGTTGTATGTTTTATACTCTTCTTGACATACATTTTGAATAACATTTTCTGGTTCCTCTGTATTCTCTGGTTGCTGTTTTTTCAGGGTATTAATTTGGCGCTTCTCTAAACACATCTTAAAGATGTGCCCCTGTAGGCCACACTCGCTACAAAACTTTTTGATTAAACGACAATCTGCTTTCATATTTTTATCTTTTCCACAGCAAAAACACTTCATATTATTCTGTTTACTGTTATTATTTTGTTTATATTTTGGCCTTGTTTCAGTATTTCTTGGTTTCAGTTGATAAAAGAATATACTTTCTGTCAATTCGTTTGACCCATTTGTATGTAAAAGCGCTGCTTCCACTGTTCTTCCAATTTCAATGCATTTTTCCAGTGACATTTCAACTTGATTTTTCATCAGCTCAAATTTAATTAACTTTGAGGACACGCCATCCATAAATTTCTCTTAGACCTGGTCATCTACATCTTTGAATTGACATTTTGCTGCAATATTTTTCTAATTCCAGTACATACTTTTTCATTAGGTACCTAATTGATTTCTTTTCCGAAACTCTGCTCTTTAAAAGGTTGATAATGGTTATCCTATGGCATATTTATCCTTGAGTTTATTACACAACTCTTTAAATTTTTGTTCTAATGGTTTTAGTTGTGAGTATAAACAGGTTAATATCTCAAACACTTTTGGAGCCAGTTAAGTTATTAGCAATGGTACTTTTTTATCCTCAGTGATATCATTGACTAAAATAAAATACTCAGGTTGTTGTTTGAATATCTCTCACTTCTTTCCCTCAAATTGGAAACGGGTATCTCTTGAAATTTGTAAAAATCACTGATGGCTTTCCTTAATACCTCTAACTGTGTGTTTGGATCAACAGGATTTTTTTCCTCCATTACTATTTGTTGTAAGCCTTGCTTGGTACACTTGTAAATAAATGTTCTTTTTTCCGCCTTTATTTGTGCGATTTTGTCGAAGCTTTCTATGGTTTCTTCATTAGTACTCTCGAATGAATTTTCGGTATCTGACATGTAGATATGATATATATATATTGATTTGAAAACATTGAAATCTTCCCTACCTTCCTCAATTGTCTGCTACTAGCCCGCCCTCGTGATGCACAAATCGGGTCACTGTAGCGACTTTGTTATTACTGTTGTATATTTTTCTTCTTTACTGTTTAATTTTGGCTCTGCACTTATGGTTCATAATTTTAACTCGTCGCCACTTAATATATCTTAATCAAACCACAAAATTACATTAAGTAGTGCTTTATTTAAACGCGAGGTAAAAATCCAGTACACATACAGAGTAGTAAAAACCAATGACACACGCAAGACGCAGCTGACGCCTGTGGTTGCGTTCCATATCCCATAATAACAAAATCTAAAGACGTGCTTTTGATCACATATAAGCAATGAAAAAGAGATGGAAATTTTGTTAGTTAATTAGTAAACTTTGTTACTGTTCAGTAGATAAACTCACAATGGACCGCCTTCGCTGCATTGATTTTCAATGAGTTATAAACTAAATTATCTGTCTCCAAAAGAACAGACCGAAATATTGCGGCATCTATACAAAAATTTAAACAAAAATATTAAACCAAAAACAAAATATTTTCAAACACTAATCGTCTTCAAACATGGAATACTATGGTTAAGCTATATAAACTTTTCCATTATTTAAATAATATATATTTGCCCACCTGTGTAAATAAGTACTGAGTATTGTGTAGTAGTACCTATGTACGTAAGCTATACTTCTCAAAGGTTACATAGTTATTGAATTTTAGCATGCACCCTAAAGAAAATAGAGACAAAGCGAGTATTAAACGGATCTGGACGTTGGTCTATTTAGGACTGATATACCTCTATTGGTAGTAACAGACGGCACAGTAGCTTATCATGTTCGCAATCACATGGTTTTTCTATATACAAATTTTCATCAAAATCCGTCAATTTTTGAGTTATAGGAAGATATTTGATATATAGGAAGTATTTGGTCAGTGATTCATAAAATGAATATATATTATATAATATGTCAATAAAATTAAATTACAGACAGCCTACAAATTGATAAAGTAGTATAGATTAAATTGATCTTATTTACTCGTATGGATAACATGGCTGGCATCGCAGTCAGACATTTTCGTAGATAGATAATTAGTGATTCGGGCAAAGTATTGTTTTCACTAGAATTCACCGTTTTATAAAAATTGCAACCACAATGTTTGACAGTTTATGGTACACATAGAGTCCGACTGCCTAATACCCAATAATCATTGTTGACGCCTGAGTGTAGGGAGTAGTAACTGCAGAAAGGCATGACAAAGAGTCTTGTGATACATGTGAAACAATAGCCTACTCAAATGATGTATGCTATATAGCATAAATATAGATAGGCTGTTTGACATTCCAATCGTAGAAAGATTAGCTTAGGCTGCCTCAAATAAGAATTATGTCCTCAGAGTATAAAAAGGTGATAGACGCAAAGTCTATTTTAGTAAGGAAAATATTATTATATTCTTCAAGAAAAGAAAGTCTCTGAGCCAAGGTTAAAACTGAATTTGATAAAATATATGAAAAGAACAATAAACGTTTTAAAGAATTGTAATTAATTCTACGACATTTATTTATAAATTACGATTTATAACACGAACACAATTGTTGTACGCAACATTACCTACATCTACATAAAGTGGTAATAATTGTTACTGTTGTAAATAAAATAATTAAATATGTAAGTAGAATTTTATTTCAAAACAATTTACAGAATAAACAACATCAATCTTTATTTTGGATTAACTTCCATAAACTCAATCTGCGCGTTATTTCTTACTATCCCCTTAATTTCATCTTCAATTGTTTGCAATGTCTTATCTTTGGTTTCTGGAAGTATAAGTCGAAGTAATATTAAAAAAATAAGCAAACATAAACCGTAAATACTGTACGTCCCTTCGACGCCGATTTTTTCCATCATTATAGGTGTTACTTTCATTACAACATTAAAGAAAAATAAAAATACAAAACCTGACATAAATGATCCCAAACATTTGTGATCTAAAGAAAATATTTCACCGGTTAAAGCAAAAGCTATAGGAACTAAAGCGACGTTTGTAATGAAAGTATGCAGTAATAATACGGTTGGTATTAACCATTTTATGTCCTGAAATAACATAAGATTATTTTTTAAAATAATCGTTAAACTGATCATAAACATTAAGAATACAGAACTAAAACCTAATCTGAACAATAATGTTCGCCTTTCGAAATGCTTAACCAAAACACATGAAATACATAAAGTAAATATTAATACACAATCGAATGCGACAGACATATACATTGCTAACGATTGGTTGTACGTTATATCTAATAAAATTTGAGTAATGTAAGCTAATGTAAAAACTCTGCCACACGAATCAATACAGAGTGTTGCTAACGTAACAATATAGAATGATTTCCGAAATTCTTTGGTCAATAATATGTCTTTTGATTTCTTGAAAATGCTGATATTGTTTTCTTTTTGTTTCAAGCGGGAGTTTTCCGTCTGCGCTGCAAGTAACTCATTTAATTCTTTATTAGCATGAAGTGAATCACCTCGATACCATTTAAAGACTTTTTCGCATTTGTTGAATTTTACTCGCTTTGCGAAAAAGGAAGGGCTTTCGGCGGTAATCATGAGTAAAATTATTGCTAAGCAATTCGGCAATGCGCTAAAACCCATAATTTGCCTCCAATTTAAAATAAATCCTAGCCCGTGGCAAGCTAACGAACCAAAAGCTAACGAAACCTTATTGATTGCCATGAAGTAACCTCTTCGTTTTGGAGGAACGCATTCACAAATTGTCATAACGGTGATAAATGTACCTCCAAAAGATATGCCTTGAATTAGTCTTGCCACTGCCAAGAAGTAAATATCATTTGCTACATATAACATTAAACTGCCTATAAACATAAAAATATTACTTGCAATGTTCGCAATTTTTCTGCCGAATATCTCGAAGATTACAGGTATGAAGGTACAACCCACCAGACCGCCAATGCCAAGACAAGCCGCTGAAAATGACAAGAAAGAAGACGTCATTTATAATGTTTGTTTTTGATGATAATGTGAAGGTATGTAACTTCAAATTGGATATCATGGACTTGAATCCAACTTTTGCCCCCACTTGTTTATTAGCTCTAAAAATTTGTACCTGTTACACGTGAAATACGCGGTTGATTTTAGTTGGATAGTAGTTAACCAGATAGGTGAAGTTCTTACCACCATGTAAGTATATGGACGGGATCATGCGTAGTAATCAAAGTATTAGCCATATCAAGTACATGTATAATGAGAACGTGACGATATAATTATTCTAAACAGCCTTGGCAACCATAACAAGACCGTTATTGCGGATATTATTAAAATTTATTCTTTAAAACTTACCTATCCACGAAGCTTGATCAGATGTGGCTTTGATAACCGCATCAGGTGCAAGGATGGCTAAATTTAATATTGACGGGAAAGCGAGATGTATGCCGGTTGCAAATGTCATCATACATATCGCTGTAAGCAGTAGTAACTGTAAATAAATGAAGGGCTTATATATTTATCTATATAAATAATAAGGGTAACAATGAATTGCCAGCCGAGAAGAAGGTGATGGATCCGTTTCATGATTAAATATTTGAAATAGTGCTTGAAATAAAGAGTGATAACTTAAATTCAGCTATACATGCAGAAATCGACAGTTTCTTACAAGGTAACCGGCGGATTGATGGGTAGTATTATATGCCTCCGCGAGATCCGCTGTTTCTCATTAGAGTGGTGATGATCAAATAGTGATTGATTTGGATTTTGGATAAAATAGAATAGTAGACAGGCAAAGATACATGATAGGCCTCAGCGACCTCAAAGATAATAGCTTTGACATTACTGTCTCGGTCCATAGTCAACAGAATATGTACCACAATTAAAGTCACGGTTCACGGTATTGAAATACCCTACGTTAAAGTGCCCAGTAGCTAGTTCATATTTTTGAAAGTAAGACTGAAATTCCAAACATCAGCCAAATATTTCGCAGTCGAAGAACTTGTATGAAAAGGGTAATCAAACGGAGCATACAGGATAACACGTTCTAAAGTTGTATTATTTTAAGTAGATGGGCGAGTAAATAATATGACTGTCGTCGTGTGCAGTTTCTGTAATGTCACTTTCATATAACATAAATAAAATTCATGTAATATACAAATACAAGGGCGAACGGAGTCAATGCACGCAGTTGCAAAAAAAAGTAACTGCTGGTGCCTTTTACAGAAGCAAGAAGCAATTTGATAGAAATAAAATCAAATGCACGTGGCAATGATCAGGTTTCTGACTCTTACATCATATTTTCTTAAAAAATAGGTTACTTTTGTAAATTATATAAGTAACAATATAAGATCTATAATAACACCAACTTGACTATATTCGTGAAATAGAAAATAAAATAAATAATACAATACAATTGTTGTAGGCAATTGACATGCAGGTGTGCAGAGCTGTTGTGCTGAGCCAAATACCTTTACTTTATGCCTGATAAATGAAGAATAATAATGCTTTCTACAAGAAATTATTATCTTGAAAATTATATACATCACATCTACAATATTGAAATTAGAGGACAATTGTATGAAAGTGATAATTTTTTTGTAATAATAAATAAGCGTTTTAATACATAGTCAAACAATTTGAGAATTCGGTCTCCCTCGGAGTATTTTTAGGTCCGAAGTAGGTTCAAAAACGGCCAGATTAAGATTTTCTTTAATGCTATGTCCTGATTACGGGGTCTTTGCAGTTGGGAATCGCAGTGTGATGAAATAATGTCTACTTTTGCTTTTACAACACAAATTCAAAATAAAGATTCTCAGGCCACGTTTGAATAAAATATATATGAAAATAGCATTGTCTGTTAATAAATAACTTCACTTTTCAATCCTTATTATTAATTTAATTATTCATATTGCGCAATAAATCATCTTAATTCAAGTTAGATATACTTACTTGTTTTAATAAAAATATGTCCACTTCTATCATATTTGTGTAATATACGATTATATCATGCTTAAAACTAGCAAAGTACACGTCACTATCTGTTTTCGAGAGGGTTGGATTTATACTATAAATGCTTGTTTATAATAATTATGGTATTGAATTATTCAAAGACTGCACTTCACGAAAATTATGAGGCTTAACGTACTGAGATATAGGCTATCCAACACAATATAAGGACGATATGACGTTAAACTTAAAGAAATATATTAAATCTGAACTTTACACTAATTTTCTATTAAAAAAATTATAAGCCATTCAAATTTTGTAACAGGTAAGCCCGCTGATCTTTTCTCAAGAGGAATTTGATTTTAGAGCTCATTGACGACTATTCTAGAAGGCGCATTAAGGAACTGTATGGCTTGTAATAACCCTTTAGTAAGTTTGTACACGAAAACAAAGTTTTTTATCGAATTAACAACTAATTTTAATCGTAACTATGTAACCATAACATGAAAATTTAAATAAAACCAGTCAAGCGTGAATAAGCCTAAATATGTATATGCAGATAAATGTATCCAGGTATTTTTTTGTTTTCTGTTAGAAATTTCTAATCAATTTGGAAATACAAGATAACAGAACAGGTATCAAAGTAATTGCTACTAGATTATGTATTTTTCTGTGTGTTAGCAATTGTTTATTAAGATGGTAGGTTGACACTCTAATTGTAACTTTACACTTAAGTGTTAAGTGTAAAGTTAAGTGTTAAGGGTTTCTTCAATCACAGAGTCCATGCCAAATTCCCCTGCAGAACAACAGACGAGGCTATGGCTTTACCCACTCTACCTTCCCCCTACCCAGTTTAATTCTAATCGGCAATACACCGGTAACTTACTTTGGTGTTAGTTATGTCCATTGGCGATAGTGATCAGTTAAACTACGTTGATCAATGGAATATTGACAGCTTTCACATCGTTTATCATCGCCGAGGTAAAACTGAAAAAACGAATACGATATAAGTAATACCTAAAATGCACTGAAGCACGTATTATAATGTACTATCATTTTATTTATGCATTATTTCAAAATACTTCTTGAAAAACCTAGATGCGTTCAGGGTGTGATCTCAGAAGAACTTGGCTATCACTGTTTATTTTGGCCGAATTAAAATTTGCTTATCCACGTCTTACCTCGTGACACCTACGTCAGCAGTTGCGTGTCACCATGCATTAAACTTTATTGCTATACTTTCCTCGGGTCGTGACAACTTATCTAAATTATTTATTATGGCAATTAGTTTATTTATATATCACGAAATTATTATCGACTAATTTTACACAGTAGCAATAGCGTAGTTATCTAGTCTAGTTACATAGAAGGCAAAGGTAACGGTTCAGACTAAAGGGTAGCTGACAAGGAGTTCACCCCTGAAAAAAGAGACGACAATGTGGAGAATCGAGTATGGAACCATGAAAACTAGCCTAATTGTGAAAATGTTCCCAAGGTGGATACCCAAAAGAGAAAATCCCATCCCTCTGAAACAGCGGAGGGAATCCCCAAGTACTCTAGGCGAGGAGGAAGCAGCAATAGCGTCGTAAGTTGGCAACCCGCCGCCATCCATAAACATGACCACGGCTCATATAACACGGACTCCGATTTACACTACGAAGGGATAGATTAATTCTTGATTCTCGCGATACATAACGAGAGAACGACCAGAAGGTTAGGGCAACAATCGACGCTTTTCTGTACGTCTGCATTCGGATTGCTTACTAATGTCCACTTCTTGGAGCCAATTCATGGCTACAATACAGTCAAGGAAGCGCTTACCCGATTGCACCGGCAGCAGCGAAGGCAAAAAGTCTAAATAGAAGTCTGCCAAACCCCGAACAAAGGTGACCAACGACTGCTTTCTGGATCCTTTTGCTCCAGTCGAAAAGTCAAAGGCCAAGATACCTCTGCCAAGTACATAGTTGGAAAGAGTGATGGCAGCGCAGCCAACCTGTGATCTTGATTCTCAAATAATTGAGAACCTCGTGATCATACAGAAGGAAGTCTAGAAATATAAAGGCCAGTGTAGTTCAGGCCATGCCACTGACAGTCCAGACTACACACTACATACAAAATTTACTCCTTGGTCGAGAGTACGTTCGTAACTAATTTCTAGGTGCTGTTAATCATTATTTTCCTTTCGTAAGAACATTTGTACTGTAATAAATATTTTAAAACGACAGTTTTTAATCAGACCAAAAAGGAATTTTGACTGCCACTTAAATTCCTTGAGCGCATTTTACTCTGAACACTTGGTGATTATTATACTCACCAATCCAAGAAACCTATGTAGTCAGGTGTAGCTTTTAGTTCAGTGAAGTTTGGAGACAAAATTGCCCAGTTTAGGACAGCAGTGCATAATCAGAGAGGAAGAATAAGAACTCTGAAAATATGAATATAGAATAAATTATAGAACACGCTAACGTCGGAAAAACGACTTACAATAAAATAATTCTAATTACTACATAAGCTGAGCCAAAACAGGAGTTTGAAGGGACCATTATTTTTTGGAAATAAAAAAAAAGTTTTGTAACGGTCGACCGTACACGGCTAGTCCATAAATAATTCCATTATGCCCTTGTCAAAATTTTCGTGTTCAATGTTGAATGAGCTATGTGTTCAATGTGCGTATGCGTCGATTAGGCGTAATCATTCAAACATTATTTAACTTCCACCGCGTTGCAAATTAAACTTATCTCGCTCAATTATAATATATTTGCAAACACCTCTAATTTAAGACAAAATAATAACTACAGTAGCAACTTTCAAGAAGAACAACGAACCAAATGTGAACGACAAACTCTATTGGTGGGTGTAAAATGGCAAAGAAAATCTAGTTTGTGCGACTCCAATTAATTTAGATGTATATGAGAAAAAAATTATAATAGAATAATATAGTATAACACTATTATATTTGGGTGTTATAAAATTATTGTTTTAGATGAATAAAACATTTCAATGATAAATAAAATAGTTTTATTTTTGTTACAGTTCGCGTCACGTAAAAAGAGCGCTAAGCAACAGTGGTGGGGACGCTTCTGCGCATGTGTATAATCGCGCGCTAAAGTACATACGAGGCTGTTGCTTTTCTAAAAAGTATAAAACATAAAACAAGTCGATATTAGTGTCATCTAATCTGTTTGTTCGCTTAATTCTCCTTGTCTACCATCAATGAAGATATTATTAGATGAGGTTTTCGCTTTCATTTAGAAAATTTCTTCCGAGAAGTAGTTCTGTAGTTTATAAATTGTTGAGAAAAATCGATGTCTTGGGATCAAGTCGAAAGAAATCGATTATCCGGCATACTTATATATCATTATCATAAATCATTTTACTTTCCTTTTCTACCTATAACCATGATACAATTTCAATTTTTTTACGCGATTGGTTTTTTGCGCTCAAATGAAACACCAACTAAGCGCGGAAAGCTAGAGTCGACTGACGGACTGTAACAAACCAATAGCGTGACAGCGTAGGCTATTTGTCCGCTGCGCCTCACCTCATACCACCAATTGGGCCGATCAATCGCTCACTGCGCAGGTATTTCGCCAGCGTTCTTTTAACATGACGCGACCTATACCTTCTGTTACCGTCTCTAAAACAGACAAGTTGAGACACTGCCATTTGTATGACAAACCTGTTACATGCAATACGAGTATGTAAACGTTATTTTAAACAAGTAATATATTAAATTCTTTTAGTTGATGATTAAAGTCCTAAATACTGAAGCAGTACTTCAGTATAAAATCAAACTTTCTATGCAAATGTTCCTGCATGCATGTATTCGAATTTACATAATTGTATAATTGTTTTCATAAGTATCGCACTGTGGTCTACATAGTACGTCATATTGTGTCTGTCAGAGTAAAATTCGTCGGTGAGTGTGAATATATACAAAATATGTAGGTATATGTGATTTTTTTTAAAGCTTTTTAGTTTAAAAGTTAGATATTTGACTTTGGTAACATATTCGTAATATTTTATTCATATATTTCACAAGCTTTGAAAATGTTAGTGTCCAATTTCTACATTACAATTGTTTCCACTCGAGTGCTAATATTTTGTTTGTCCTAACATTAACGAAGTACCTAGTTAATGGTGTTTTTATTTATGTAATATACCTTTTAGATTCCGTTTAAGTTATGTCAATACGTAGTAGATAATGACGGCCTAGCGGTTAGAACGTTAATTGGCAGAGTTCGAAATGTACGTGCTTAGTAGACTCAGTCTCTTCTGTTCTTCTTTTTTTGACCGGTGATGAATATAAACATCTGCTAGAGGACTCTTCGCAACACATTTTTATGGGTTCCAAAAGAATCTTCTGACGGGTTCGCCAGTACCCCGAAGTAGTTTGTTTTGAATCTTGGGTCTAGGAAAGTTGCAATCAAGTACTTGGAGGCTTGATTTAAGTAGTTAAAACGGATTCCTAATTTTGCGTTCATTGAATCCTCATACGTGATAACTCAAGTGTCCTATGTCCGGCCGGATATCCGGCCGCCGAATATCCGGCCGCCGGATATCTAGTAACGAGGTTGTACGGACATCTGGTATCCGGCAAAAAAGCTATCCTTTTCATCTCTAATATTTATTGTGAAAAATGTTTTATTGATATGCCCAAACCGACATACAGAGTTCATAAGAGAACGAATATTCATAAATCAAATTGCTCAATGAATTTTGATAACATTTGTATTATCATAGCTACGGCATTTAAAAATATAATCTAGACTTAATGTTTAAACCCATTTATAGAAGACGAGTACTTAACTAATACCCTTGGCGTTCTATAATCAAATAATCATTATTGGGAAACACATACATTACAATTAAATTCGCGAAGTTTGCTTACTTTGTATTACCTAAATATGAGCAGCAGCTAAAGTGATTTAATAAAATCTTTAATATATGTATAATAATTTTGATTTGATTATAGACAAATCAAAAAGAACTTACCGAATTTGAGTGTTGTGAATGTGGATGGTCATTTGTTTCTATATGTACCTAAACTTATTCCCAAAAAAAACCTACGAACTAGACCTACATTAGTTTAAAATCATATAAACCTGACCGTGTTGCACGCCTTTAAAATATATAAATGACAATCAAATGGCAATCAAGTTATTAATCTAAATGTTTTTTTTTCTGTTCATTTACCAGTTGCTTCCGTCGATATTTCTACCATATCTTCAGTCTTCAACACTTTAGGGAGAAAAACCACCTATATGGTAACAAACGCTGTATACCTAATCAGTTGTGCTTTATCCAATTCGTAGCAAATTAAATTTACTCACTAATGTTATCAAGATGTACACCTTTGCTTTCGGACTCTCAGAATGTATTTCTCCAAATCGATGAGGTTATTTCGTATACATTACAAGATTTCGACAAGATTAGACATACTAACTTAGCATGCTTTGGGGTTTGTATTGAATTGGAGTCATATAGCTACCTGTATATAGCTATATAGCTCTATATAGCTTAGAATTAAGCATTGTTATGGAAAGTCTAATGTATTTAGAATATCATGGATAATTTGACAATTGCATAAAATCCTTTGAATGACTACATCATTTATTGAATTAATTCATTGTAAGAATTTCAGAAACAAACAAAAGGAATATAAATACAAGCATAACAAAAATAAAGAACAACAATATTTAAAGATTGCCAAAAATATTTCTTTATTGTAATATTCACAAAGCTGAGTTTAAATTTATGTGAAAGACATTTAATGTTAGCATTTATTACCCAAGTTTTAGTAGAGATAACAAAAAATAATCATTAGCGATGTATTTATAGATAATATCTGATGTCATTATGATATTTGCGTTATATATTTCAGATATTTATCTAAAAAATTATAGTAGAAGACAATTGTTACTTTATTTAGGATTTTGTTCTGCTTTTCTAATGTTTACAGTTAGTTTATCCCTAATTTTTAATAAAAGACTCAATTGATTACACCACAATAAAATAAAATAAAATGGTTAACATCTTCTCTATTATTACAAATATTTATGTCACCTATGGAGTTGGTTCCTCTAGCTTTCATTTAACATAGTGAAGTGTTATCTCTACTTAGGTATTGGATTATTTTATTGGGTACTGTATAGTTAACTTTTTACAGTTTAATAGGGAAATAATTCCTTTCATGATAGATAATTTGGGTGTCAAAGGGATTTACTCTATCTTCGGGTTATGTCTTTTGTTGTATTTAATCTTATTGTCTATTAATCTTCTTATAATTAACTATAAACCATTGCATCAAATTGATGATGAATTGAAAGAAATAATAAGAAATCACTCAGATACAAAACTTTTGAACTGACCTAAGGTTAATTGTTAAATTTATAGATTCACAAAACAGTTTCTAAGAATTAATATGTGTTTCCGAGAATTTAAAAAACGTGATTATTTTAATATTATGACTTTAGATGTTTAGGTAAATAGTATATAGCTAAAAACAATGTAGTCACTATAATTTGTTTATTTATCCAAGATCAAATGTGATGTTTATATTGTTTATAAAATAGACACAATAATAAGATAATAGAATTATTGTTTAATTAATGTAAATAGAAATTTTAACAAGTTATTATATTTCAACACAGCATGCCTCAATTTACTACCTATAATAATAACTACTAACATGTCACTCATTTATTTTAGAGAGGTGCCATGTATTTGCGCATTAGAAAATATTTTTTTCTATGAAAATAAAATTCATAGAGAGGTTGATTCATAAATCAAAAGGTTTTTGCTTTGGCATAAAGCATAAGAAAATAGTTATATATATAACGATTACTATTACAATACTAGCACTGTTGATGATATTTGCGAAGTCATTCCAAACTTCACGAGCATTTTTAATTTCATTTGACGCAGTTTCCAAATTTTTTGCTTCCCACCTTGGCCAAATCAAAAACTTCACAGGGCTTTTGGTAACAAATCCGTTAATGATAAAAATCCATTGCTGTGGACGATCTTTTTTTCTTAGTAGATAACTTAGTACAACCGTAAAAAGAATAGAAGCTGTGGTAACAGCAAGAGAGGTAATTATAAAGTGCAAAATCGAAGGTGCAGTAGAACTATGCTTCGGTATGCTTACACTGAGAAATACTTGAATGTAGAAATGACCCAATAAGCTCAAAATCTCTATACCCCCTCTTATTCTCCCAAAATCAAGAAACAGACTTGTAACAGTGAGTATTGACAGTACAACTGACGGGAAAATTGTTAGACATCCAAGACTTTCTGCTTGTCTTTCAACGACAAAAGCTAAATATAACTGTGTTTCAGAGGTCGCATTTTCTCTTTTTTCGAAATCAATTATATTCCAGCCTGGACCATATTCAGCACCAAACATGCTAATGCCTCTTGTAGAGTTAAAAGTAAGAACTATTTTGCCCTTGTAGTTACTATAAACGCCGAATTTGAAAGAACATGTTTGTGTGTCATAGGGCCATTGGGTAAGATTTGTACTACATTCAGTTTGTGACAACACTTGTAACATGCACATCACATTTCCAGAACTTGACACTTCGCACATTGTATTTAATGTTTGATCGAATTCATCATATACTATATTGGTTTGATGCTTCAACTTTGGCGTCCATAACTGATATCTCTTAAACTGTGTTTCGGATATGCCATCATAATCCTTTGGGTCCCATTTCAGCCTCTTATCTGTCCAATAGAGAAATATCCAACTGTACATAGTAAAAATCTCTTCTTTGCTGTCGAAATTAAAAAATTTAAGACGAAACCGAACTCTAACCATTGTAGTATTATTAGGCGGTTCAAACATGTCGTAATTGCATAGCAAATCTCTGTTCAACTTTCTTTCCTCATTTAAATCTCGTGATCCGTTGTCAAGCACACAGTCCTCAGAAAGAACGCGACGTATACACAATAAAAAGAGGATATAGGTTAAACTTATCATGGTTGCTGAAGAACTGAAATAATTGCTTGTGTTTTTGCGAATCTGACACTGCAGACGCCCCTTTGATTAAATTTTATCTATTTTATATTGATTATTTAATGCAGACTTTAGTTACGTTGGCTGTGTATACGTACCGTCAACACATTATTTATTTAAGAATTTTCACATCAACGACAATTGAAGCAAATGTTTAAATATTATACTTTCAAGATCTAAGGTAAAGTAAGTTGTAAGCTATGATATTAAACTGAATAAAATAACTCACATATTAAAAATAAAATTAGTAAGAAGCTCTTTCTTAGTGAAGTGTCAGAAAACTGATGTCCCACACCTTTACAATTAGAAATAGCACCCGTTCGACAAAAAATATATTACTCAGAGTGAAAATATTTATTTATAAAAAAATAAATCGCTCAATTTAAAGTAAATATTATAGTAAAAATTGTCAACGAGGGAAGCATTGGTCATTCCACAACACAGGCAATCCTAGCGTAGGACCGATGAGCAACATATTGTGCATTATTTGCTTGTATTTAATTTAAAAATAAAGTGTAAAAATATGTATAACAAATATGAATAATGATTTCCAGCTAAATAAAAAACAAGTTACAATGTTGACATTTTAACACGTGCTTTATCTTTGTGAAAAATATTTTAGAAAAAAAGTTATTTCTAATAAAAAAAAATTAAGCAAACCAAACATAATTATGAGAAATATAATTACAGTAGAACAGTTAAGAACTGAATGCCCAACAGCGGGGTCTTCCCCTCCACCGAGAGACACTTGTTCTGTCGAGATTCAGCCCGGGTAAAAGGTGACACTTCAGACCCGAATACCTCACGCTCCCATCCCGCGAGCGAGCAGGCGCGTTGAGAGACAGATCGTCGCCGCCGTCGTGGAGTTAATTGTCAGAACTGATGGTGGGGACTGAAGTCTAACAAATAAATTTGTACTATAAATAATGTGTACTGTAAAATGGTTGGATAATTTCCGAGGTCAATTGTTGTATCTATTTATATCAATGAATTAATTAAAACCAATAAGTCTTATTATTATTGGTTTCAGTACCTTTTCTTCGTGTTTAGTTTTATTTGAGTTAGTTTACAAATAAGAAAGATAAATGACAATTTATAGAATCACGTCCAAATGTTAAGTTTACGATAGCGAAGCAAGGGCGAGTTACTAGTAAGTAGCATACTACTTAATCAATAAATAAATACGTAATCAATTGAAAAGAGAACGAATTAAATGTAACAAAATGCCTGTGATGGAATAGTCGACATTGCGTGAACGGAGACTTCACATCACTAAAAGTCACTAACACAAGTGTCACTTTCACATATGTTTTCACTATATAATATTATTTTAGGACTAAACGACTCTAATGATGACAATTGGACCCTTTGATGGTGTATTTGATCGGCAGTCATCTAAATCTATACTAATAAATAAAATTGGAGTGTCTGTAATATTAAAATAACCGCTATTTACTACATGCATATGAATGTATATACGGTACATATACCAAAATAACATTTTTTACAATTTTTGTCTGTCTTTTTGTCTGTCTATTTGTTCCGGCTAATCTCTGAAACGGCTGGACCGATTTTGACGGGACTTTTACTGGCAGGTAGCTGATGTAATAAGGAGTAACTTAGGCTAATTTTATTTCTACTAAATAACTTTTTTGTTAATTTCCACGCGGACGAAGTCGCGGGCACAGCTAGTATAGTCATAAAATATTTATTTTATGCCACAACACACTTTAATAAACATGAGCATACAGGAAATTTAAATTCTTGATACAAATATATTCATTTAAAAACAAACTTTTATTTAACAGCTTTATCGAGTAGATTGTAAAATTACGAAAGATGTTTGTAAAGCCAGCTTACGTTTGTTTGAAACGAGTAAAAAGGTCTTATATTGCCTAATGGACAACGCCGTCCATACGCATCCGCGAAATGAGGGACATCAACGACATCTTGGTAGCTAAGAAGAATATGTTAAATTTGAATGTAACATTTCTCGGTATTTAAATGTTTTTTTTTTTGTTTTTACTTCCGTTATGAGAAGTTAAAGAACAAGAATCTACAATAAACCATTATCCATAGATAGATTTTAATATGAAAAATATTTTTTTTGTCCCAAGCATTTTTGTTTACATTAACAACTTTGAAGGCAAGTTTATAACATTTACTGTAGATATTCTTAATAAGTTTGCAATTTTCTTTATGTACGTAGCAAATAATGGTTAAATACTCGTATATCCGTCCATATGTTTATAGGGTGATTGTGATTTTAGCTATATTTCATGGTCACAATATGTTAAGGATATTCTAACGGGGTTAAAAACCCAGTTATAATTTTTTTTAACTCAATCCACCGTCCAATGTCGTAATGTGAATGAAGTGTAAATTTTTTACTGCTCTAAAAGAAAGTTATGAAATAAAAATATAAATAAAGCTTACAAGATTTATAAATAAAACTTAATTAATTACCTTAGTTTCAATTCGTCCGTTAAATGATTTATCCGTGTTGTGACTCAGTAATTGACTTCAGGCGCTGCGTTTTTAGTATCACTGAAAATTACATTCTATACGTTTTCAATTTCAAGGATCCTTGAATTAAATATCAAAACATAATTTCTTGGGATTGTTTAATAATAATTTATCTGTCTAATTTATATTAAAATTATATACATAATAAGTATGCAAATAAAACAGCTACAATTAGCACTTCCATAAAGTCAACGTTACAACAATGTCTAGATAATTTATTATCAAAGGGGCGTGTATAGTATCAAATTCTCTATAAACGAGATATTCAGAGATATTTGATCAGTTTACCAACAACCATGAAAAGCTTCACCGGCATCTCTTTTTTATTGTGCATACATTGCGTTATTTGTCAGGATTGTGTGCTTGACAACGGATCTGGAGATTTAAATGAGGAGAGAAAACTAAACAAAGATTTGCTGTGTAATTACGACACCTTCCAATCTCCTGGAAATGCTACAACGGTGAATGTAACTTTTCATCTCAAGTATTTCTATTTCGACAGCAGAGAAGAGACTTTTACTATATACAGTTGGATAATCTTTGAGTGGAATGATGAGAGGCTGAAATGGAATTTAAATGAATATAATGGCATAAACAAAACACATTTTAGCAACCATAAGATATGGGTGCCAAAACTGGAGTATCAGACAGATATATTATATGACAATTTTAAAATGTTAAATACGATGTGCCACGTCTTAATATCGGGTACTGTGAGTTGCCTAACGCAATTTTTATCCCAAACTGAATGTAATACTAATCTTACCCATTGGCCTTATGACACACAAACATGTACGTTCAAATTTAGCGTTTATAATAATTATAAAGATAACTCCGTTTTCAATTTAAACACAAACAAAAAAATTTATATATTGGATGCGAAATATAGTGCTGGTTGGGAAATAATATATTTCGAACATATGAAAAATATGACCTCTAAGAATCGATTTTATTTGACTTTCGTTGTTGAAAGACAAGCAGAAAGCCTTGGAAGTATAATATTTTTCCCGTTACTCGTACTATCGGTAATCACTATTGCTAGTTTATGTCTTGATGTTGGGAGGACACGAGGAGGTATGGCGATTTTAAGCTTATTGGGTCATATCTACATTCAAACATTTATCAATACAAGTATCCCCAAGCACGGTTCTACCGTGCCTTCGATTTTGCATTTTATAAGTACGTCTCTTGGTGTTACAACCATTTCTATTGTTTTAATGGTTGCATTTGATTATCTACTAAGAAAAAAAGATCCTCCACATCAATGGATTGTTGCCACGAATGAATTTGTTTACGAAGGCGCTATGAAGTTTTTAGTTTGGCAAAGATGGGGAGCAAAAAATTTGGAGACTGCGTCAAATGAAATTAAAAATGTTCGTGAAGTTTGGATTAACTTCGCAAATATCATCAATAGCGCTATTATAGTAACAGTAGTTATTGTATATATAAGTATTTTCTTGTGTTTTATACCAAAGCATAAAAGTTATTACTCCTCCTGATGGGTGGTATTTTCCTAAGAGATTTTCATCAAATTCATCGCTTACACATATGTACCTCTCCTGGGCTCGGATCGCGTAGTGAACGGTATAGCGTTGCTTACTGGAGCAAATTAATTGTAATTACTAATACGCAAATTCTTATAACTCTTTATATTAGAGATATAAACAGAATCTAAAACTACTGCAGTCTTTGTAACAATTATGAAATTTACCTTTACAAAGACTATTAAATCACAATTGCAGTACTCATTTACAGAAAGATGAGTTGTTCATTAATTAAACATATAATTGAACAAACCCTTTGTTTCAAATTTTATTTATTAAACTACATGTCAACTGAAACCAGTTTAATTTTTTTTGGTAACATATAAATGCGTCAAAATGGATTGAAACAATGAAATTAAAAAAAAGAAGTAGCTTACTGCTTTATTAATTTTGACTCAAATACCTGCTGTTGGATAAAAAAGAAAGGGTTAAAGGAATACCTGGTTCCACTATTCTCGCGTATGGGTGTGGGGTTCACGTGCGTTCTCCATTCTTCCAATATTCTTCATATGTAGATTTTGCTTTAAAATAATGGAGGTACTATTTCTTAAGGCGTAGTTTTTCCGAAGCGAAGCAAGGGGGCAGTTTGCTAGTAGTTAAATATAATTTTTCATATTTGACTATATCATAATCACGGAACCACAGTACACAAAGGTAAATAACTTTTATGTTTATAGACGGACTGAAATGAAACGAACTATATATATTAAGTGACGCTTACTGTTTTGTGTTCTATTGCTTTAATAAAGGCCCCTTATAGTAGTTTTTTTCGTATATCCTTAATGTACAGAAATCGATCAGTTAGAATTTTATTATATGTATAGATAGATATTTAAAATATTTAATATTGAATTACACGTTTGACACCACATGTTTCATTAAATACAGTCCATTATGTAAGAAGTTTTACTTTTATCACGTGTACGGTGCTGCACGCACATTTTTACATTGCGATCAGATTTACTACTGTATGTATGAAATTTTCCTCTGTACGTACCTTCTTTTGTTTGCTCTAAATACTGCACTATATTTCTAAATGCTCAATTGGGTCGAAGTACCAAAATTTATTTGGTAACCGAGATACTGTAATATTTCTTGCTACATGATTGAGAAGAACGTTTGTATCATTGTGAACTTTTAAATTATTATCTAGGTATACCAACATTTTCATGTTTTATTTGTTTTGCTAAACTCAAGCTATTAATTTTCATCTGCACAAACTACGACTTTATGAAAGCGTTTTTGCGAATCTGTTAGGCTTACGTGGAAGTACTTTGATTGGACACTGATATACGATTGGATGCACTAATCTTATCCTGAAGGTCAAAGAAATTTTGTTGAGTTGTGAATACATTTCCGACAAAATGGTTTTAACGTCACATAATTTAATAAGGCTTTCAGATTTATTATGGGAGGGGAGGGTAGTTAGCATCCGTCGCCTTTAAAAACTAAGTGGATCATCCGTCACTACTTTTGTGAAATATTTACAGCGTGTTTTGTTTACCGTGTCGGAGATGAAGTAGAAACCGTGCTCCCCGCTTAATTTTTGATCGGCAATAAGTGAATCTATGATCTTTCTATTATAGCCTGACTGGTAGGTTGTTTACTTCTGTCATGCCATGCGCTTGCTTAAATAAACTTGGAGACTTTATCTCAGACAAAATAACAACTTCACAGCGGAAAATTATCAAGTAGTAAGGAATAATCAATCCTATATACTACAATGTAAAGTCCTTACCTCTTCATCTACAATAACATGGCAAGCGCGTGCAGTATTAAGTTACGCATTTTTATGAGATTATACGGGCTATTATGCCATACACGAGTCTTCGGTAACCTGAGACTATACACAACGCAAAACTGCAGTTCGACAGTACGTACGTGTACCTATCATGCATATATTTTGAACATGCCTTTTTACTATTCTATAATAAATCAGTGTTCAAACTGCAAGCGTAGGTTTGGATATTTTAACGCCTGTGCCTTATTAAGTTTAGATGAAACTTACACATTACATAGATCTTAATGCCAATTTTACCCACCATAATGTTAATTGTAGCTGTATTTCTATACTAGCAGCTCGCCCCGGCTTCGCACGAGTGTACTTTTATTTTTAAACATTTTGCGATATATTTATAAATTTATCTTTAAAAAGGACATAGATATATATTTATTTTCTTTAAATTTTAAATTGATACTTGTCAACATATTTTTTTATAACATATACATTTTTATTAAAATTGCTTATTATTAGTGTTATGTACTAAAGTAATTTATTTGTAATGGGTGTATTTTTTTTACTTGAACTTAATTTTTACATTCCTCTATTTGCATTTTTACACCTTGGTTCACGTTACTGAAGTTTAGGCAAGAATCCCTAATTTTTTCTAGTAATAAATATAGCCTATGTTATCCAGGGATAATGTAGATTCTACTGGTGAAAGAATTTTTAAAATCGGTTCAGAAGTTTTTGAGTTTATTCGTTACAAACACACAAAATACAAAAAAAAAACAAAAATTAAAAGCTTTCCTCTTTATCTATCTTTATGCTATCTTTTTTTGAGAATAAAGATTCATTAAACAGAGAAATCACCTGACATTGATTTAATATTTGTCTTACAGAAAAGTCACGTGAGGTTTAAAGAGAAAAATTTAAAGAAATAATTATACTCACCGTAGTCACCAGCAATATATTTGTAGTAATTTAGTATTCATGACAAAATAATAATGTATTTTTATAATATATATAATAAGTGTATTTACAAAACATCTAAATGAAATTTGATAAATATTGTACATTGCCATCCAGAAGTTCGAAGACAATAGAGACTGACCGGCTGATAGATAGAGATTGTGGTATGACGACACCTAGGATGCGAAGTCATCAAAACGCACTGGGGCCCCTTCTGGATATTGGAAACGCAAACGACAGCCGATTATTATATTACGCTATTCCGCCAACTTCATAACAATAAATGCATAGTTAAGTAGACCGAGTAGGAAGGAGATCCTCTATATCCGTTGTGTGTCCGCAGTATAATACCGAATACATCACGAAATTTGTGCATACCAAATAATCGTATGTGAAGGGAACAATTAATACAGGAATAAAATAGCAGGCGATTTTCTTGCCATGGCAGCGATTTTTCTGAAAACTTATTGGATGGTGGACAATATACAGAAGACCAGAGGTAGGCCAAAATATAAGTTTATATAAGGTGCAAGAGAAATTATAATAATTGACTGTAAAAAGCCTTATCTGCACATTACCTTTTTTTTAAATGTAGGTAGGCTTTGTTATAGATGTTAAAAATCATATTGTTTTAAAATTTATGTCAGTCTGAAAACATTAAGATGATACTTGGAATATTAGCTGTAGGGTCTAAGGGGGCTATAAATAATCTTGAGTCCATCTGTATTTACATTGACATAAATAAATACACTTAGATACATAGATCTTTCGTTATGTAGAGAGTATATTTAGAGGTATATATATGTATATATATATATATATGCTACAGGATGTATTTTATTATGTTATTTATTTATTTTATATATTTATTAGAGTGTAGCTGGTTGTTTCTTATTGTGTACTAATTTATACTTATATGTATATGTGTATGCACTAACGTGCGGAAGATATATTGAAATGAAATAGTCAATACCTTTGATAATGTTACATATTACAAACATTTTTCTATACTTTTTGTGTGCCATAATTGTTAATATATAAATAAACAGTGCATACCTTTGTAATTAATAGAACTAGATATACCAATCCATTAGGTAATAAAGCAGGATAAACATTATTTATTAAATCCCTTATATAATTAAAAACAAGTCAAATATAAATTTAAGTAAGGACCGATTTTATTTATTGTTCATCTTCCGTGAGACGATTGACAAGGTCAAATAGGATGGTATGAGGAAGGACACAACGCATAACACAGTAAAAAACAGACAGTCAATAACTTTAATGAGTATTGTTTTTATATTGATTGTATCAAACCTACAATAAAGTTATATTATTGAATTTTTATAGTACTATACATTCAATTTTATAAGTTATCTTGCACAAACTATTCTGTTTCTTATAATTTCATTCTTATAATTCTTATAATTTATTTTGTATAATTAATAAATATATATAATGTATAAGGCCCAAAGTGCAAAATCATAATTTACCAACAGAAGCTCTCAAAGTTTCAATTTAATATATTTATTGATATGGTACATCTAAAGCTTATGAAGTTTTGCATAGTTACTATGACAAATATATTCGTTATTTAATCTATAACGGTTTTATTGTATATATAGTAGTTTTTTTAATTAGTGCATATAAGCCCATGTGCCTAATTTTTATTTGTCTTTTAATTCTACTGAAAATACCAGTAAAAAATCCAAAGTGACACTTTGGATTATATATACTTTGTATAAGGTAATAAAAAATATACGTGTATTTCAAAAGTTTTCAGTAACTCATATTGTCACTATTGTGACTCATATGTCATATTGATACTTATACGTTGTCTTACTTGCTGACATAACGAAACCAGCCCTCTATTAGGCCCCAAAAGTAAAGAAGATCAATCGTCATAATTTAAATTGTTTTTATTGAATTTTTATCGAGAATTATTGAGACTTGTAATTAAAGAGCTAACAAATAATCAACAATGTAAAATATTTCGCGAAATCTTGAAGAATGGTGTAATGACACTTAATATCAAACAGTTTTACTGAACCTTCTTGATTTTCAAAATTTAAAATAATAAGTATTAATGTTTCAGTACAATTATTTGACCAAAATCTAAATCACACAGCCTTCTTAGTTTTATGTTTCCTTATATCGTGAATACAGCTAGCAATTCCATTTGAGACCTTCATGGATTCATTTCTCAGATAGCAGGTACCAACCAAATTCCGGATATCAAACAAGGACAAATTATAAAGTTGCTTACAGTAAATAATTTAGAAATCATTTGTAAATGATTTGAAATTAATTTGCGCGTTGTGTTTATCATTTTCTATTACTTAAAGCTTACTACTGTAATTCCAACAACAGGTGGGATTATTTTATTTACCTATAACTATTATATTTTTATTTTATTGTTTTCTGGAAAAGATAATTAATTTTTCAAAAACACTGTAAAAATCTAAGGCTGAAGGCAATTTGTCTCGTGTTCGTAACAACGATGACAGCTATTGCGGCTTTTCTGTTTGGTACATGAACCTAATATACTTTACATTAGTATATTATGTTTATGGTTTGGTATGGGAATGAAAATCAATCTGTCAATTTGTTTTAATATCTCACTACCTAGAACCTATCTACAGATTCACTGCCTTTTTTATAGAGATGTTTCAACTAAAATTTTTCGCTTTTCCGTATTTTCAAATACTTTTTTTTTACAAATCTTTTCCTGACAATCACAACAACAAAAAAAGAAGAGAGAAGGGGTAGCCGGAGTGGGGAGGTCGGTGCGGTAAGTGATTTCATCCGGAAAAGATCAGTTTTAAATTTTAAATTACAATTTTTAACTAATTACAGTTATTTTTAGAACCATAGCAAACTATTAAAAATACATTTATTTTCAAATGTTTGGTTATATTAAAAAGTTATATCGAATCATTAATCAATCAACTATCATTTTGGTTCAGTAAAACATGTCTTAAGGAACAGTTTTAGAACGTGGCGTACTAAGCAAATATATTTAATTTTATAATCAGGGGGGAGGGGCTTGTAAATATGACGGTATAGTGATTTTGAAGAGGGGATGTCAAAATTCGTCTTAAAAATCGATAACGTAAAATATGGACGACCCTTTAAACTTGAACACAAACGAAGATTACTAATGGAACATATACTAAGGCACACAAACACACAGCCAAAATTAATATGGGGGGAATATATATTTTAAAAAATCCCTAGGAAATTGAGCAGAGAAGATGGGTTAAAATTTAAGCATTGGTGATTAGTGGTAATCAGTGATTAGATTTTGTTATTCGAAAATTGTGACGCGTTTAATATGTGACAATGTTCTTATTGTCTAAAATATCAACTTTTAAACCATTGAGTTATACATAGTAGTCACTGCTTAATGACACTTCTGCATTTAAATACATTGGCATTTCCATCTGGGCGTGACGTGTGCTCACGCGGCACGATAGCATCGATTATACAATACACTTGTATTAACATGTCATGTCCATGAGGCTCCTCTTTCGCCTTTTTTCGAAATTTTCCAGCCAAGCATTCATTTTAAAATAATAATATGTTAATTTATTCGTTCTCACAATAACGTGTTAATACTATTAGGATGACATTGAAAGTTTGATATTCTTATTCTTACGAACCTTTTTTTTAGAGCCTGGTGCCAGATGTAGGTATTAATAAATCTGAGGTTCAGATCACCAGTGCCCTCTCGTGTACCGATTAAAGGTAAGACATCTAATTGTATTTGTATCTTGTGTGTTATTGTATGTAACTCTTGCTTATTTTGTATACCTATATTACTTATTTTTATTAGGTTGTGTGTTAGATGTGGTGTTGTGTGTTAGATGTTGGGATTTGTGTTTGGGCGTTAATGAGTGAATAAATGTTATACGGTGATAATATTGGGGTAAGGAGGTAATCATTGTAGCAAAGTATTATGTGTAAAAAACTGTAAAAATATGATAGTTTGAAATATAACAAGTTTTAATGTCGTCAATTTATTACTGATTCCCATCATTTGAAAAACTGTCAATAAAATATGCATTATTATTTTTCAAATCCAATAATGGCAAAGGATTGCGGCGCTGTTAAGCGCCTTTGTATATTTGTAATTAAAATATTCATATATATATGCATATATGAGCAAAGACAAAAAAGTTCAGAAACATTTTCTCTTCTGGAATGATATCAAAAGACATCAAAAGAATGGTAGATATATTTTGCTGTCAGAAAGTAATCCAAATGATTTGTTAATGACATTGGTTTTGAAATGTAAGTATCGATGAAAGAAAAAATCGTGAAAGGACCTACAGAACTAAGAGTTCTCCACAATATTTTCATAGGTGTGTGAAGTTAGCCAATATGCACATGGTCGGCATCTCATATTGTGCAAGGAGACTCAAACTCAACGTTGGAACAGTTGTGGATTGATGATAAATTATTAACATAAAATGTGTTTGGTTGTTCGATG
Source organism: Megathymus violae (assembly GCA_003671415.1). Taxonomy (NCBI): domain Eukaryota; kingdom Metazoa; phylum Arthropoda; class Insecta; order Lepidoptera; family Hesperiidae; genus Megathymus; species Megathymus violae. The sequence goes on along the minus strand of PDGT01000006.1, from coordinate 5,835,153 downwards.
CTCATAGCAGTGAAAACATATGATAATCATTTGGTAGAACTGAACATGGTTGGTACTTTAATTTCGTAACGGAATTATTACCAGATACCCCACAAAATGTCAAATTAGCATTTCTTTTTCTTTAAAAGTCTTCCCTTCTACTTTCGAGCGCTTTAATTTAGCAAGTATTGGTACGTGATTCGTAAACACTTAATAAACATCTCGGGACAAGTCTGCTTCACATTAGTATTCAAATCACCGCATCAATGCCCACTGACCCGCTTTTGAGAATCTACGAATTGTCCTCCTCACTTAAAGCTGCTCTTATGTGCGTGAAATCTCGTGTATGTGTCCGATTCAATGTGCAACATTGAATATCTTTGTTTAATTTTCTCTTCAGTTATTTTTTTTTTCAATGCGAACAACTTTCTTTCCGCTACAGTCATCAAAAGACGATTACTTTTTCATCATTTCTCAAAATCATGAATTGTGTTTATTTAACGAATTTTCAACAAGCTAATTTGGTTGAAAAATTGAAATTGAATCATTTGGATCATTGGACTTATCACTTCTAAGTAGTAATATTTTCAAAATAAATTATAACTGGCCAATTTCTTACCCATAAAAACTGATTTTCGTAAAATCTCATACGGCCGGTAAGTTGTATAAAACTTTAGGTCGTCGTATGTACTTCCCAAAAATCGTAAGACATAGCGCAACCTGACATACAACATTATATGTATATGACGGGGGTTTGATGTTGCTTGGCGTTTCCAATAGACGTCGCCATAATGTTGATACTGATATTTGCTAAATGAATGAAATGAAGTTGACGTGTCATGCGAGATCGCGACACGGTAGTATTTGTGGCCTAAGTGTTGTTGTAATAAGTAACGTATGCTAATCTTTAGAGAGTGGAAAATGAAATATTGACTTTATTAGAAAGTGCCTATTATTCAATCTTAACATTTGATGTCTACCTTCTGTTTAGCTATTGGATATTTCCTTGATTTACTTATAAGAATCATCAAGCGATGTGGGAAACACGGCTAACAGGTAATTGTTACAGTAATAAAGATAAATACATAATGGGCACCTAGAAATTATGACGCTCCAACCGGTTCTGCGCAGGTTAAAACTCGATTTGTAATAACAATTTAATCGTTATAATATGTCGCCTTACGAGTTGTGCTGAGAAGTTTTTTTTCACAGTTTTTTCTGTTCGATATTTAAATAGCTTTTCGAAATAGTACTAGAAGCAAAAATTTGTATATGAGTGTATTTATTTGCAATATAAACAAATGTTAAAATTAATTTTCACTAGTGCATAAATGACCGATCTGTTTCACTTCAATGATCTAAGAAATAAAGTGGCATTATATTATTAATAATATAATTTTTGACGTATCCGTAGTTCAGTTGGCAGTGACCCTGTCTTCCGAGCGAGGGATGCCGAGTTCGACACCCGGCTGGGGCAGACATGTGACAGATGAATGTTTGTTCTCGGGTCATGGATATTTGTGATGTCATATTTGTGAACGTCATGCCACCCGCAACTACTAGAATCCTAGGGCATGGGTGTGAGTGTGGATGTTTATTATTCATTATTATAACAAAAGCAAAATTGCAAGTATGTCATATAAGGTCCTCATATTCCAAAAGTGGCCTTATTGAACGTTATTAAGAAATCGTCCAACTCCGTGCCGCTGTCATGCCCTGTGTCGTTTGAACGGTTAAACCACAGCGTCTGCATCCCCTGCCCAGCGAACGAAACTCTGTGCCGTTGTGTCGTGGGAACGCTGAAGCACGGCGTCAGCATGCTTTCCAAAGATTCCACCAAAAGTTTTTAATAAATAAAAATAGCTTTTGGTTCTCACATTGTACCATAGTCATGTATTTCATACCGTACCACACCATTGTCATTGTAAAATTCAATTTTTAAATAAAGAAGATTATTCTCACAAGGTCTTTCTGTAACCTCACTGCAGCTGCACATATATAATTAATGTAAAATTGACATGTAATCTTGTACACAGAAATGCAATACCCGTGATCACGGAAGAATAGACGGAATCGAACAAGTAGCGTCAAACAAGTTTGTTTTCGGCAAGGAGGCTGCTCGCGACGGCTGCCACTAAGGCGTTTCATTTGAATGTTAGCCGTGAAAAGTTCTTCATGCAAATAAAATCAGTGCATCATCCAATTGAGTGTAGAGAGTTGGGAGTTACGGTGTAAATAAGCTTGAATACAAAATTATAATCAGAATAAATATGACTTAAAGGAAAACGGTAACAATAAAATTTGCGTCAATATGGACAGGTATACCTTACGGCAGGTCAGTAAAACTTTTATTAAAATATAAAATGTTAAAATTTTTTTCGTTATATTGTCATAAGTCAAATAAAAAAAAGTCGATTAATTTTTTTATTATTAATTAGATTAATGTAGATTTCAATGGAGTTTAAATATTTACTTAGGACACTTTATTTGGGATGTACATATTTATGTTCTTTATGTAGAACAATGTGTCTGCGTTATTAGTGTCTGTCGACAATTTTCGTGATTCCGCTGTTTTTTATGTTTGATAAACAGAATACATTTTTAAATAGATGAAGCAGTAGTTAATTTTTTATTTTACTTTATTCATATTTGGATGACAGCCGTGTAATACAAAAATTGCCGAAAGACATCAACAAGGTCATATATGTTTAATTATTTAAGGTTGGTGAATTTTATGCCTGCTTGCTACAACTGTAAAAATAAAACAATTATGAACACATAATACTCAGAGCATGCAATATTACGGACTTATTTGTAGAGACTTTTATAGCAATAAAAAGAATTGTATTGTTATTTTTGAAAAATTAAAAGTTAATTTATTTAGTTTTTTATGACAACAAAAACGTTGCGCTTGTTTTTTTTTTAAATTAAACNNNNCCCCCCCCTCCTTTTTTTAATTTTTTTTAAGTATAACAATTTTATTGACTATATATTTTTTCGAAAATGTGCAATACAATATCAATTTATTTGCGTTAAGAATATTAGTAAACTAATGCGTTGTTAGGTGGATAAACTCAATTGTTAATAGCATTAATTAAAATTCCTATATGTTATCAAGTTACGAGTGAATAAGTCCGCACCAAGTTAAATGTGTTTTGCAATTCCACACCGCCGGTATTAAAATGAATACCGGCAATGCTCTTATTTAATTGACATTTAAAGTTCCCAAACACGAATCATTTACCGCCAAGTGTGACATTAGTATTATATATTTATTATTATTACATTTTATTTGTAGTCGAACATTACACATATATATGTTTAATAAAAAGCTGCAGTATTACATATAATCAAAATTGTAAAAAGCGTTATAGTTATAACATAGAAGCTAACTAACTAACTAACTAATCTACACTAACTAACTAACTAACTCTACACAGATTCTCCCTATGCTGTGCTGTTTAAGTGTTGATTAAATTTTATTTCTGTTTTAGTTTTTCGTTTTGACTGCAGGATGTCTTACATCATTCTGTTCGGGAATAATGCTGTCATTTCCATCAGTCCTCAACCCTTCGATTATGTCTCCAAATAGCACGTTTCATGCTAATTCTTATCAAGCATCTTGGATCGGTAAGCCCTTGTTTATTTAACTATATCACGGTAACAAATACCACAAATATCCCACGACTGAGATTGAGCCTCCTCTCAAGATGTGACATATACGATCATGGTCCATTACACTGTCTATATAAGGTTTGGTAGATTTTACACTCCTTTGGAAATTACAGAGAACCCTCAGGTATGTAAGTTTCTTCACAATGTTTGTCTTCATTACATAGATTATATTTATATTCTTTTTTTTTACATAGTTTAATTCCAATTGCTATATAGAAAGATGAAGAGTGTTATCAAGAGAAACAATTATTGTTTCAGCCGCAAGTCATGGATTTTCTGGAATTCTGGGATTTTTCATCTTTTCACCTTTATTTCAAATTCTTGGACGAAAATATGTTAACATTATGCTGAATATAATTCAGCTGATTGGATGGATAATTTTCATCTTTGCCGATTCAATCTTCGATCTACTTTGTGCTCGGCTTACGCAAGGACTTATCGTCGGAAGTTACTTCATCTCAGCCGTAACTGTTGCGGAATATTGTGATCCTAAAAGGCGTGGATATTTTATGGGCATGAAGAAAATAGCTTTAGCATTGGGAGCATTGGTATGTCATTCGTTAGCATTATTTATAAACTGGAGACAAATATCAATGTTCTCATGCGCACCTCTCATAATATCATCCATCATGATATTATTTTGGCCAGAAAGTCCAGCCTTTTTGGCAATGAAAGGCAGATTCGATGAATGTGAGAAATCATTTATGTGGGCTAACGGAAATTCCGCTCAAGCACAGAAACAGCTAAAGGAGTTAATTAACGCCCAGTCACAAAGATTAAGCAAGAAGACCAACTCTACTGCAAATATATTTTTACCAAAAAATCTACTAAAAATGATTTTCAGGAAAGACTTTCTTAAACCGTTGCTTATTACATCTGTATTAGCGATAGCAATAGATGCCAGTGGACGATTTTTTCTACTAACTTACTTAACTCAAATCATAGTGGAGATAACTGGTGACAATTATTTTGCAATGTACTGTGCTGTAGGATCAGATTTATTGATAATAAGTGCTTTGTCCACATCATGTTTTCTTATTAGATTATTTAAAAGACGTACAATTTTATTTACATTTGGTATTTTTGCTATTGGCTTGATGTTCTTAATCAGTTTGGCATTGGTTCTAAAAACTCATTTTAATATAGGTACAGATGTTCGCTGGTTAGTTCCAAGTATCATATTGATGCATAGTTTTGTATCTCATATTGGATTAATACCTACTGCTTTTGCAATAACTGCTGAAGTTTTTCCTTTGGAACATAAGGGTTTAGGATGTTTTGCATCTGGCATAGTTTTTACTAGTTTTTATGCTTTAACTATTAAATTGACGCCACCAATGATTAATTATACAGGTATATCTGGAACGTATGCAATATACGGATTTTGTGTTGGACTATGTTTAATATTATTGTACTTTATTTTACCAGAAACGAAAGATAAGAGTTTGCAACAAATTGAAGACGATATAAAGGGTGTTGATAGAACACATGAAAATTATTTATTGATAAATAATGTTAATGATTTACGTAATCATTGTAATAAAGATAAAAAAGAAACTTCAATAAATGAAGTTGTATGTACTGCATCAGTAAATTTGTCGTCATCGTAATGTAATGTAAATTATGTCAATAGAGAATTTTAATCCGTAGGGATCATCTGTAAAGTATTGTGACTGAAACTTTGGAGATGCCAAGAAGCCCTTGTACATTTGCAATTTAGCTCATTTTATCATATAGTTTTTTTACTAGTTTTTTATTTGTTAATTTAAAAATAAGTTTTAGTTTAATCCTATTAATAAAAATAATTTTATGTTTTATCTAATGTGACTGACTTTATTGATAGTCTGGTGTGCAATAAGATGTATTTCTTTATTGATTTTATAAATGTTTATAATTAATAATTAATTAGTGGCGGTTTGTTTGTAAATGTAAATGATAAAAGCAATGTCAGATTTAAAATTTAAATTAATTTAACGCAGGGCAACTCTGAGTACAACATTTTAAGATGAAGATTTATTTACTATCTTGTACTTTTTAAAACTGAACTTATTTAACCTAACTTACTTTGGTGATAAAAATGCAAGACGTAATAAAATTCATATTTTAATAACCCATCATTTTTATATCTTACTTATTTAGATACTTCATACATAACCAAGTTATAAAACTGTTGACTTGTTATTGGGAAGTGGGTTATTCTATGGCAGATAATGGCGCTAACACATCACATCAGCGAGTGCTACTATTCGATATTGTGTTTACATGGTGAACAGGCAAAAGTATTGCATTGTTTCAGCCTGTTGGATGTTAGCACCTTTTTATGTGTCAACTTTATGGTATATTTATATTAGATATTGAATACATATACAGCCAACTTACGGAGTAGTACAAATTATTTTTAACCTACAAATAAGTATATTAAAATCTTCACAGACTGTGTTTTATTCTCTGTTGGAGTGGTCCAAACATTCCTTACCTTAAAAGCAGTTACCGGGAATGCCGTTCCCCTGGAAATTAATGAGCCCCCATCAAGGACACCTTGGCATTATTTGTAAACCTATGTCATTGTTTGAATTTGTCACAATTTGTGTATAATATTTTAGATAAATAATTTATTTACATAATTTATTACTATAATATAATATTTTATGATAATATGTATAAAACCACTTGAGTAGTAACTTAACATAAACGTGTCTTCATTTTGTTATATGTTAGATGAGCAAAAAACTAGTTCTTTTTTGTAGTAATAAACCCATTCATCTTTAAAGGATGTTGGAAACTTGTTTGAATTATAAGAAGGTATGTTAGGTATATTGATTGTAGGCTGGGTCAGGATTCCATAGATGTTGTAACATCTTTTGAATTATACGGTAAAAATATAAATTTTGACATTAATATTTTTTATATAACATAGACGGGTAAACATGCATACGGCCCATCTGATGGTACGTGGTCACCGTCGCCAGTGGACATAAGTATCAGTAACACGAAAGACATCAACGACGCTTGCAGGCTGAAAACAAAACATGGGCTCCGAATTATTACTGGCTCTCGACACTACGATGAAATCATATATATAACATTTCATGGTCAGGTTTAGGAGGGTGGTAGCTAGTCAGGCAGGAGGAATACCTATCACAATGCGAGTACCGTCGATTAAACTGGGTGATACAGAACCAAACTGCCACCAGCAGGAGGGATTGTTTGCCATAACCTCGTTCGTGGTTCAGCGGGGTTCTCGCGAGGTTGACTTGTACTCAATGGTAGATGGAGCCCCTTACATTCTTTGTTGATTGATGGTACTTGTTGTGCTAAAATCCGATAAACCTCGATCCACAAGCTTGTTATTAATAAATAATTATTTATAAACTGAAATTATTAATATTTATACTTAGTCGGGTCATAAGTTCTGTCACATAAGAGCTTTTGAATTTGGAATGCTAGTCATAAAAATATTTATTGAAATCATATTTCAAATATTTCATGAACATAAAAAATGCACTATTTCAAATTTCATTTATTTCAATTTAGAAGTGGAGGCTTAAAGAAGATTAAGTTGCGGTTATGACATTGCATCCGTGCTGTTACGCAGCAAAACAGATTTGTGAACTACTGAAAAATTTTAATATAAACAAAAGATTCATTTATCGATCCACCAAATTCAAGGGTAGAAGACAGAAAAAGAAGTGGTCTCCCCTGCACTGTTAGACCTACAGTAGTAATAAAAGCTATGACGGCGCGAATCCAAATAAATTCCCTGTGTAAACAGAAACCGTTGACCTTTCAGGTGTGGTTAAGTAGAACCACGCTGAAAAGGGTGTTGAGGCTTAGAGCTTCGAGCTTACCGAGGAAAATCAGGATATCGTTTGGATGCGCGTTTAATGGACCTGAGACGGAAGAGATCCGGTGAAATTCTTTTTTCGGATGAAATTTTTTTTACCGTGGAGGAGAGCTATTTATTATTTGGTACAAAAAATTTTGGTTAGGCAGATAATAAATTGTTAGATTATTGTGTTTAGGATTCGTTTGCCAAACAACTAAAAGAGCGCGGCGCCGAATTCCTTACTATCATAAATCAAACGCTCTGATGACTACGTTGTAAGGTCATTATAATTATAAAGATTGTGATTGTGCTACCCATTTATTATCATTGATTAATTTACAATTACGATTGATTAGTAATTATCATTGATTTACGATAAAAATATTTATTATTTATAAGCATACTTTTAATATTATATAATGCTTTTAATATTACAATAACGTTGTTGTAGAATTTGAGTGGCGAATTTTATAATCATAACAATATATTATGGAATTAGATGAGGCAATTAAAAAAAATAAAAATGTTTGTTTGTGACACCATTAAAGAATCGATGCCTTTATTGCCTGATTATATTATCTTAGGGGTGTAAGGAACTCTACTTAATTTGAGTCAAAGTCTTGTACGCCATCGATAGTGCATCCTGTTGAACAAGCATAAACTAATTTTGCTGTTTCTAAGTCAGTTAAGAGCCTCACTTTGTTATCAACGTAAGCAGCTGAACTATGTCTCTCCGACAAGGTTTCAATATTAGGACTCTATTATAATGAATATATGTCTATAGTAAAGAAATATGGTTGAATTTACTAGTTCAATCACTTCCTTATTTATAACTATATGAGTTGACACTTTTATTTATTTATTTATTTATGTACACACATATTTGGCACAGAGTAACATTAATTTAAAAAATGTACAAAGGTGCTGCTTATTTCTTAAGAAATTTCTTCCAGCAGACCTGCGACTGGAGACATCAAATGAGAGGTAGATGCAGCGTGCACACATATACATATACCAATAAATATACATAAAATAGTAAATAATACATAAATATATTACAATATATATAACAAAACATATATCAATTTATAACTTGTATACATAAAAATATATATTACATATGACATAATTAAAGTACCCCAGCACTACATGAAGAAAAGGAAATACTTGAAATATAAGAAACATATTTTTATAACTATATTTGCTCTGATAATGACAGATAATGTTCCCTTACTCTCCTCTTGAAGACAGAAATAGTTTTAGATTCCCGTATATTGGGCGGGAGCGAATTCCAAAGCCGTACAGCATGAACCGTAAAGGAGTGAGCGTAAACACAACTTTTATGCGAAGGAAATTTTAGGAGGGTTTTTAGGTGGATTCTACATGGAGCATGGGAGGGACGAGCGAAAGAAAAACGCTCTCGCAGGTAGGACGGGGTAGAGGTGCACCGTAGAATATTAAAAAGCAGACATAAAATCCTGGTGTTCCTGCGAAAACGTATTGGGAGCCATTTGAGATCCTTACGGAGATGAGAAATATGGTCGAACTTCCTAATACCAAAAATAAATCTGATGCTTAAGTTTTGCAGTCGCTCAAGTTTATTTAAGATTTCTTCAGTGGCATCCAAATAACAGACGTCAGCATAATCTATAAGGGGTTGAATAAGGGATTGGGACAGAGTGATGTTAGTTTTTAAGGGCAAAAAGCCTTGTAAAGATTTAAACGAGTGAAAAGCATAGTGAACCTTGCGACCAATCTCACTAACATGAGCGCGCCAAGAGAGATTCGTATCAATAATGACACCCAGATCCTTCACGGTTTCAGTGAAGGGTATAGTTATACCATCCAAGGAGAGAGGGGGCAACAATGAAAAATCTATTTGGCTCCGCCCATGTCTGCTACCGATAATGATTGCCTGTGTCTTGGTGGGATTTATGAGTAAACCAAATGAATTCGCCCAGTCCTTGATGCGGCACAGGTTATCGTTTACGGCAGCGATGGCTGAATTGGACTCTGCAGGTCTAAAATGTTGGTAGAGCTGCAAATCGTCTGCATAGAGGTGAAAGTTAGAAGTAATAACTGAAGTCACTGAGTTTATAAAGGTAGAAAAAAGTAATGGAGAGAGAACACCACCTTGAGGCACACCCGTGTGCAATTCACATTCGTCTGAAAGAGTATGATCAATACGAACACATTGCGAGCGGCCTCGAAGATAGGAGTTAAACCACTTAATGGCATCAGAAGAGAAGTTAATCGAACGGAAAATTCCCGTAAGTACATCAAAATCTACAGAGGAAAAGGCATTACTGAAGTCGAGTAGCACTAGAAGTGTTAGTTGCTTGTTTTCGATGGCCCAGCGTATATCGTCAGTGACTTTGACAAGCGTAGTAACAGTACTGTGGTTAGGCCGAAAACCAGACTGTAAAGAACTAAGAAGAGAGTTAGAATAAAGAAACGTTGAAAGTTGAGTGTGGACGATATGTTCAAGAACTTTTGAAAGGTATGGTAAAATGGAAATGGGACGAAAGTGAGATGGAAGAGATGGGGAAGAGACTTTGGGGATAGGAATGACGTGCGCTTGCTTCCATGTTGACGGAAACGAGCAAGAGGACAAAGAGTAATTGTAGATATGAGTAAGGACAGGTAAGATCGCAGGAAGGATTAAATTTACCATTCTTGAACATAGGTTGTCAACTCCAACGGACGTTGAAGAAATAGCGGCAATAGATTTTTTCACATTTTCCTCAGTTACATGGGAAAAGATAAAAGGAGTACAAAGTGGTCTCGGCAGATCAGATAATGACAACAAGGTATGGGACTTTTCTTACATTTCATAACATGAATTTAATACATTTCATTTCTTTAACGTTTAAATAAATAAATTAATTAACATAAGGCTATGTCTTGTAAACCAGGGTAACACTTGCGACATAGTATTATTTATATGGTCAAAAAATTATTTTCTCTTCTCTAATTTGAAAACTAAAGAAGTGTCATCAGCAAATAATATAGTTTTCCACAAGTCCTTAGTGAAATAAGGAAGATCATTGACATGTCATAAAAATAGTAACGGTCCTAATATTGATCCTTAGGGTACTCTCATGGTAATGTGTGCTCCTGGAGACTCTATTCTATTGATAACTACTTATTAAATATGCTCAGAAAGATGGGCTTTTATAAGGCTAACTGATTGTGTTGACACACCATAATGTATAACGTTATTTTCAATATATTATTGTCAACGAAATGGAAAACTTTTGAGACGTCACTGATTATATCAATGTTAATCTTTTTGCACTTCCAAGAATTAAAAAATACTAATTGTTTTTTTTGCCTCTCGAGAAATCGAACTGATTAATATAAAATAATTTGTTTAACGGAAAATGTGATGGTAGCTGGCATTAGCATATGCTTTGTCAGGTGTATCATTAAATTTGTATTTATATCATCGGTGTTCACTACTAAGCCTGATGTGAGAGTCTTCAAGAGGAGAGTGATTAGACTTTTATAAGTTATTGCGTTCAACATGTTAGACGTCTTCACCACTTACCATCTGATGGGATGCTATCAAGCATTAACTAATCGTATGTGAAAAAAATTGTTACGGAACTCAATTAAATGTAAAACTTTTTATACTTGAACAGTTTTTTTTACTTTATATTTATTGCTGACGTCCCATGTAAATCAAACTAGTTCCAACAACATTTTGTCAGAATTCAACCTTGAAGCCTCACAAATACATATAAAAAGTTGACTTTAAAATGTTGTCCATACTAATAATAATACGGTGATATCGTATATATATTTTTTAATTTTAATTAGGATACACTTTGTTATCACGTGCACGTGTTATCACGTGCACAAATGACGTGCATAAGTGTATTTACAGAATACCTATATGATTGAATGTGAATATCTATATTAAAGCGAAACCATTTATTTTTTATTTTTGCTTGTTTGCCTGTAAGTAAATATTTTCTAAAAATAATTGTGTGTCTTGTATTCGTAAATTAAGTAATGCTTATATTTTTCACAACGTCACATTAAAATATGCCAGTAGGAACATTTATAATATAATACATTAAACGACCTCGACACCACATAGGGCTGCGCTCAAGTATCCAACATCTGTCTGTCTGAACACTAAAATTATTGAACGTAATTAGATGATTCTTAGCATGATGATCAGAAAACTCGATACATAGGCCCGGAATATTTTCCTCCGAAATCCATTTTTGAATTCCAGAATACTATTCATTACAAGCAGAGAACAACTATTCGTATCGGAATCAAGTGAAATCAACAGCAATAATAGCAGCTACCACACTAGTACAGCAGCTGTTATACATAATATTATTAAGACTTAAATAGTGAAGTTCATACAGCTTCACGGTACGGGACAGGTCATCGAACTAAATCATTCTTAAACTTAAAACTTATTTCAAGTTAAGGACATTATTTATGTAGGCAAAACGGACGCTCGTATATACAGCGTATAAATAAATAAAGGAACGTTAATTTATGATATATGCGGCAGTTAATATACCTGACTCCGGTCGTAAAAATTAATGGAAAATTTGTAGAAATCTGACCGTGGATAGAGTTACGAACAACTTTATGTAATTAGAACTCAAACCGATTAATTAAAAACATTTTTTTTTATTGTTGACATTGATTGATACATGTCGAAAATCTCCATAATTAGTGAAAAATTGGCGTTACTTTATACATATGTGGACCTAACGCTCTTAGTTTTAGGTAAAAAATAAAATACAATGAGATATGACGCCATTTATGAGTCCAACGCATACTATCTTCAAAAAGGCCCTGAATTTATTAAAGATGGCGTAATTTTAGAGGATGAATAGGAAGATCCTGACGCCGAGCATCTACTAAGTACTTTTTCGCTCTTAAAAAAAGTAATTTTAGGAAATATTTGCCCATTTATGCGTCCGACATACATATTCATAAATCTCCAGAAACAACAGAAAATCTGAGTAAATCAATCCATAGATAAAAAGTGCATACAAGTTAAGAACTATTTAAGGCAATCATAGGCTTTAAGTAAATAAAAATAACGTGAAACACATGTAATCGGCTCCACTTTAGCCCAAATATAATAAAATTGAGAGACTTTACTAAAGAATTTCAAAGCCTTATTCTGCAGTGTGTACTAGTAAGAGTAATCAACTGTACGCCTCCGTTCAGGATTATGTGTGTCTAGGACAACAGGATGAAGTTGATTTGCCCACAAATACCGGTACAAATACTTGTATTGCAATAACTGCCATATCGAAATCGATTGAAACACGCTATTATTATGCAAAAACCTATTTATATATCCAAATTCATGCAAATACTTACGTTTTATGTAAAAATATTCCATGACATTAATTAACCGCCGCAATGAACTTGGAAACGATGCTGCGATGGTAATAAAAATTCTACAATAAAACTTCAGCATAGAATAGGACATCGTTATACTGCACAATATTTATTTATACATAATTATAATTATACTTTATTTTATATTTCACAAGTATATAATTTTCCTCAATAATAAATGTCTGTATGATTAACAAAGTATAATTAGATAATACGAAGTAAGGATAATTTATTAATAATTTCTTTGGATTTTTTTATAACAATTCAGATGAAAATACACTTAATACAGTTATCTGAGTAGCTGTGGCCCTTATCTCGTAGTTTTGTACCAAGATTTTAGTCATCACCAACAATTCTTTTCCCGCACGTTTCTTTGTTTGTTGTGTTATTCTACTTTATGCAAATTAATAATTTATGATGGCAATATGCTGTCTACATCTCAGTCAACTCGTTTCTTACATTATCTTTTCAATTTAGTCCTAGTACGAGTACTTGTCACCTTAAAAATAACTTGTATATAAAATACCATCCAAGCACTCTATGTATACTCAGACGCTTGTTCCAAATTCAAAATCATTTAATCATGTAGATATTCTTTAAATACACTTATGCACGTCATTTTTTGCTTCTACTACCGTTTCGAAAAGGTGTTTTAACATTGAGGAGAAGAAACGGCGCAAGGAACACCTCAGCACATTTTTTAAACAACACTTGATAATTTCAAAAATTTAAACCTGTGCGGAATTGGATTCGACACTATTATTTCCAGGAGTCCTTGTCATTAATATATTCATCTATACTATAATATCCTTTGCCTATAAGCTGTATTTTAATGCGTCTCTTAAAATTTCCAATGGGCAACTCACGCATCAACTTTCGAAACTCGACTTTCGAATAAAAGAACGATGAACCTTTTGAAGACGATATGGAGACGTAACCAAATTATGCCTATTTTTTGTTACATGATTGTGTGTATCACTTTTCTGCTTGTACATATTTAAGTTATTTTAATAAATACTAAATACTTGTTAACTTTAAACAACAGGTCAAAGAATTTTATTCTATTCTTGTGTAATGGACTTCAGTCTCCATCAGTGGTTCATGTACTTTAAAATAGATCCGAAATATTGAACTTAACTGTTATAATCATTTATAAACGTAAAACTATAATATATTCATTGATATTTTCTACTAATTTTAGATTGCAATTTCATTTTGACACCTTATGTTTTCCAGCTACCGGCGCACTGAACGTCAATATTAAATATCGATGGTGACTATTGATAGATAGCTGTCAGCATAATTATAATAACCAATATATCATAGTATTTATCAAAATGGTTGTTCAGATTAAGGAGGCCACTAGCATGATTGACAGTTTAAATATCGCCGACCATGATAGTTCAGGCTCAGACGCGGTGGAACACAGTCAACAGCCACGTCAGAGAAATACTAGGTCAGCCGATAGCTCCCGAGGAGGAACCCATAATCTTCTCACCGCGCCCTCTAGAACATTCCACCCTGGAAAAACGTTCCTAACCAGGCGTAGAAGAACGCGTTAAGGAAAGCCATCGCTGCCGTCACACGAACGTTTAACGGAATTCTGTACACTTGGTTCTTTCCGAAAACATTTAAACAAGGACTGGCACGTTTTTACGTCCTGTGGTGAGATTCCTTGGAAAGGAGAAACATAATTCCAACAATCCGAACACAACGGTGACAGTGAGAAGGGAAAGCTCTGCCCAACTATGTAGTTACGAAATACATAATTAAATCAGCAAAAGTAAATCGTCATTGGCATATTTGGGTCATCACCTCGTCAATCCAATTTTAGACTTGGTATACGTAACCTTTCTTCTTTATTTCTACTGCTATCATTGCTATAATTTAAAACTCCCAATATTTCTTTATACATTTTTGTGCCCCGTTATTTCCGTGTATGAATTCTGTTATATCCTATACAAAAAGGCTGCCTTGAAATTAGTTATTTAGTGATAAATTCGCTCTTTATTTACTATTCCCTTAACTTTTAAAACTTTGCATGCTTACATGTTATATTTGACCACCCCGTAACCCAGCTCCTGATGATTTTGCTGCAGAAATGCCTTGCGAGGGGCGAGGAGTGCGATTTCTGGGTAGATATTTATATGGGAGATAAATGTGTTCTCTGCTCGTAGATGTGTGATTGTATTGCTGTGACAGTATTTTCGACGGATAATTGGGTAATACGAGCAGAGTAACGTTTCCACCAGTATTCACCGTGTTAACAGTTTGTAGCAGAGAGCTCGTAATTTCCAGCACGGTTAAAATACAAGCGAGGCCTGTTATAGCGCCTGTCCCTCAGCTAGATTGCGTTGTAGAACGAGTTGTCGAGTATTGAGTCATAGCGACGGTGCTGCCATCGCTCAGGTCACGTGCCGCATTCTGTATAGTAACTGAATTCATGAATGTCTTCGACGTACATTATATTTATATACTTCCATGCTCCTCACAAAACAGGAAAGTTATTTCTTTTATTGGTAATTTATCCACTGCCAAGATGAATATAACTATTCAATAAAATTATTGTTAACTCTGTCGTCCATTATTAAACAAAAACATTACGGGGGGCTGTCTTGTCCAAAAAATAGCATTCAGAATAAAAAGTAGGTAAGGAATAATGGATTTAAGGCAGTTTTAAATTACAGCTGACCAGTATTTTATTTATTTATACACATGTAGCAATATATATGTCGGAGATGGTCATTAGTATAGACGAGAAACGAAACCCGGCACGATATCCGAGTGATGGCAGCACCGCCCCAATGACGTCGATACTCGGCTAACATCGCGCTACAACAGAGCCTAGCTAGTGGAGTGACGCCGGATGG
The DNA here is from genome assembly GCA_003671415.1 of Megathymus violae. Lineage (NCBI taxonomy): Eukaryota > Metazoa > Arthropoda > Insecta > Lepidoptera > Hesperiidae > Megathymus > Megathymus violae. The sequence goes on along the minus strand of PDGT01000006.1, from coordinate 5,819,418 downwards.
AGCCGCAGTTTACATTCTGCGGTCGAAGAGATCGGTTCCTCCGCACTGGGAACTGTTACTGGTTTCGTTTGCCCGGTGTGAAGTGTTTGTTAACAATTAGTTAAGTATAACATTAAGTGTTTGTTAAAAAAGTGTTAAACGATTATACGCCCACGCTATGTTCGACAATACTGCTGAAACTAATGGTATTGCTGACATATACATATATCTAAAATGTAACAAAAGTATACCTGGTATATTATGGCTAAACGGTTGAAGTGGCAATTACTATCATGACTTGCTGCTCCTTCATACTATTGGGCACAATTATGATTTCGCTCACACTGATTGATCGATAATATTACATTTTTATGGATTACACTGAGTTACAGATTACATTGTTTAAATGTAGCCTTTGTTTCCCTAACACAGCTGTGATGTACCCATTCTCCTTGTGTTTAATCTTGTGCATGTTGTGCCTTAATCGCACTGTATATTGTTGCACATACTAAATTTTATTCAAATAGCGTACTTTCTTTCTTGCTTTCTTTCTTTCTTTCTTTCTCTCTCTCTCTCTTTCTTTCTTTCTTTCCTTCTTTCTTTCCTTCTTTCCTTCTTTCTTTCCTTCTTTCTTTCCTTCTTTCTTTCCTTCGTTCCTTCCTTCTTTCTTTCTTTCCTTCTTTCTTTCCTTCGTTCCTTCTTTCTTTCTTTCTTTCTTTCTTTCTTTCTTTCTTTCTTTCTTTCTTTCTTTCTTTCTTTCTTTCTCTATCTCTTTCTTTCCTTCTTTCTTTCTTTCTTTCTTTCTTTCTTTCTTTCTTTCTTTCTTTCTTTCTTTCTTTCTTTCTTTCTTTCTTTCTTTCTTTCTTTCTTTCTTTCTTTCTTTCCTTCATTCTTTCTTTCTTTCTTTCTTTCTTTCTTTCTTTCGTTCTTTCTTTCTTTCTTTCTTTCTTTCCTTCTTTCTTTCTTTCCTTCGTTCTTTCTTTCTTTCTTTCTTTCTTTCTTTCTTTCTTTCTTTCTTTCTTTCTTTCTTTCTTTCTTTCTTTCTTTCTTTCTTTCTTTCTTTCTTTCTTTCTTTCTTTCGTTCTTTCTTTCTTTCTTTCTTTCTTTCCTTCCTTCTTTCTTTCCTTCTTTCTTTCTTTCTTTCTTTCCTTGTTTCTTTATTTATTTATTTATTTATTTCTTTCTTTCTTTCCTTCTTTCTTTCCTTGTTTCTTTCCTTCTTTCTTTCGAAGGAAAGTTTCTTTCTTTCTTTCCTTCCTTCCTTCCTTCCTTCCTTCCTTCCTTCATTCATTCATTCATTCATTCAGTCAGTCATACAGTCATTCAGTCATTCAGTCATTCATTCAGTCATTCATTCGTTCTTTCTTTCTTTCTTTCGTTCGTTCGTTCTTTCTTTCTTTCTTTCTTTCTTTCCTTCTTTCTGTCTTTCTTTCTATCTTTCTTTCTTACTTTCTTTCTTTCTGTCTGTCTTTCTTTCTTTCTATCTTTCTTTCTTTCTATATTATGCGAAAAATGTATTTTCAAAATTAATCCCTGGTTCGATCTACGAACTATAGTGCTAAAAACTCAGTTGTTTGCCATAATTATAACAAATAAATGTTCACCATCTTTAATAAAGTTAGTTGCCCATGATCATTAAAGATTTAATGAAGATTATTTTAATTAAAAATGTAATAAAGAATCGCAAATGAGGACACGGTTCATGAGGATTCTTTCAGTGAGTTCGTGTGGCACCCAAATATCGAGCTTTTTTGTGTACCCAGCTTTGCCCAAATGCGTCAAAACTGTTTTGTGATCAATTTCCAGTTCTTCAGCTACGTCGTAACTACTGATATGCCGATCTTGCTCCACTTTTTCAAAAATGGCATCCATTTTATCCGTGACAGGGCGACCAGAGCGACGTGCATCTTTGACATTAAAATTTCCGGATTGAAAACCCTTAAAACAATTTTGTGCACACACACAGTTTGTGTAACTCACAGACACTGCACTATGTCCATAAACATCACCATTTTTTTTCGCGGCGTGCGTTGCATTTTTGCCTTTTTTGTAGTAAAATTTTAAAACGTAGCGAATTACTTCATTACACTCGCTCATTTTGGCAGTAAGGAAAACAAATGAAAATCACACATTTTCCAATTATCTTCTTTAAAATTTAAACTTTTTAATGATACTAAAACCGGCCAGATGCAAATGGTATAGTCAAAAAGATTATATTACAAGTTCATACATACTAAAATGCAAAAATACTTTCTCCTCAACCTATTATATAGTACACCTTAATATAGACAAATGACAGTTTTCAACCAGTACACTTAATTTGTCTTAACTAAATTCACAATCAGTGAATCCGTAAGTCACTTATCCACTTGTAAATATGGCATAAATCTTGAAACATAGCATTAAGAATACAAGTTCTAAAAAAAAAACCGGTCAATCTAAAGAACATGTATTCATAATAAGATGTGTACTGAAACTGGAAGGTCTACTGCAAGACAGGTCAGTGAACGATTTATTCCTTTAGTATTTTTATTAATTAAAAAAAAACCCTCGGTGTATTTAAACGTGTTTTTTACTAAGATTAGGTAAATTAGTCTTTGCAATCATGTCGACGAAAAAAGATGTAAATCCTTTTTTTAACCGACTTTAAAATGTATTTTCTCAATAAGTTTGTATTTTTTTATGTTTGTTACCACAGAACTCCGTTATTTATTAACTGATTAGGAAAATTCTTTTTTTTTGTATAAGAGGGTATACTTCTCGTTTGGTACCACTTAAATTCGGAACGTTCAAAGCGATGATGGTATTATGATTAATGTTTTACCTAACAATGGTAAATTGTAGTAGTAATTATCATTATTACCAATTTATACTGTAACGTTGATACTAGCTAACGCTCAAACTACGTACTTTTAAATTGTTGCATAATTTTTCTTTAATGTTGTGTACCGTATTTACAAAATTAAAGCGCTAATTATTCACTAAATTAGAAGTGTATATCTCACCAAGTATTAAATGAACTATCAAATAAACTGATCCGCTTGAGCGTTATTAGTAATATTGCCAAAAATCTAATAATATCATAGACGGATTTTGTAAGGAATGACACCGTAATTATTTTTAATTTAATTTTGTTAAGTTAACTACTTGATTATTTCAGGGTTCATAAAAGACATCTACTTTTCAAATTTTATCTGTATGTTTACGAATAGTCTTCGAACGAAAAACCCCTGTGATAGACGAAGAAGGAATTTATATGGTTTATGTCATTGTGCTACAGAATCCTATTAAGTATTAGTAGTAGTAGTATTATATTAATAGTAGTATTAATAGCAGTAGTGTTATATTAGTAGTAGTAGTACTTTCTGTAACTGTGAGTACGGAAAAAACACCCTTTGGCAATTTTTGCCGCTTCTTTTTTCGAGACCAGTCACCGTAGGAATATGTTCAGGCGATGGCGTAGTTTAACATTAGAAAAGTATTAAAAAAACTACTTTGAATAAATATTATTTCATTAATTCATTCGCTCATTCGTTAATTCATAATCTTTCGACAGCCCTAGTCCCCTCCCTACTAATAGAACATATTTTGGCAACATAGTTTCTTTGCTCATATTATACATTTCTATCCTCATAGCTATCGAGTAATCGCTTACAACTGAATCTATAAATCTAGTGTACACTTCATGTGCTATTCGTTTTATATATCTATTTGTTTTTCTAAATCCACATCCGCGCTCTAGGATTCCGTGTATTGCGGTTGGCATAATCATACGAGTACACAAATACATTATAAACACCCGAGACTTGAGAACACTTATTTGTCTGATACAAATACACAGTCTGTCACGTAAATGTCTGCGCGACCGGGAATCGAACCCGGGCTCTCTCGCTCGGCAGGGTCACTACCAACTGGGCTTTGGCGTTCGTACAGTAAATCCGTACCGTAAATATTTTGTGAAATATTTTATTCTTTGACACATATTCAACATCACACTCTATAATTACATATACATATAATACAATAATATGTATATGTACAAATATGCGTAAAATACAAAATTACGCGTTTTACAAAATTCAATGCGTTCTTTATATAATGAGTCAGTAAAGCAGGTACATCACGTAACTTCAAGTGGTCTCTATAATAATGGTAATATTAGAGGTATCACAGGCCAAGCAGGAAGTGAGGACCCTGTTTTAACAGGCTCTTCAACACTGTGATAGAAAATGTTGAAACATTTGATAGCTGATTTTAGAAAGGCCCTAAACAGGCCTTAAGTATATGCGTGAATGCTGTCGACATTAAATTTGCTCATTTAATACGGAACCAACGACACAGAACAGGAGACATTTGTCACCATTAGTGATCAGCGAACGAACAGACTTGTCTGAACTCGTGATAAACGAAGTCCCTTACAACCCAATTTGACCTGAACTAAGGATACACCAAGACTTACAACCCAGTTTTTATTTCTCTGTGACAGCTCTCTCGTGCTAAATATTTTTTTTTACTTTTATAGTCGATTACATCCGGGTCACGATACTTACTAAAAAAAATTACCTATACAAAAAATATGTGCCTTTTAAACTATTAACTTTGTTTCACAAAAGACCTTGACACGTTAAAAACCTTTGTGGGAAGCCATTATGTTGTTATCAATCAGTATGATTAATTTATTCAAAAACAATAAAATAAAAAATATATTTATATTTTATTATACATTATTTTATCATACGTACATTTACGTTAGCAAAATCGTTTATATCTTTGAAATTTCTGCTGGTTTAAGCCACCTGTAACGGATGGAATGATAGTGCCAGAGTATGTGTGTGTGCATTTTTTTTGTCAAGATCTCATGATAACTTTATTAAAACAGTATAACTTTTAACTTAATATAATTTAACTATAAATAAACATGTATTAATCTATAAATTAATAAGCGAAGAAAAACCTTCTGTACCCCTGTGTAGCTGTTTGACAACCGAATTTCTTTATTTATTTTTGTTTGATATCTTTTCACAAGATTTTGTGTTATCAATAAATTGGAATGAGATTGGAATTGAAGCTGAACTTATAAATAAGTTGGTTGTATGTAAAGTCGGCTTACGGACGATAATTTTACGTGATAACGTCATAACAAAACATTGATGAAAAATTGCATACTTTTATGAATTCAATTGAATTATTATCACTGAATTATCATTATTTTGTATAATACAAAAAAGAAGTTAATTGAAAATTAAATTTTTTTCGTTAAATTAACATTTATTTGCACTCGCTAATTCAAATATTTTTTTACTTAAATTATACAGATGAATTACACGTAACAATATGCTATTAACAATTTAAGACGCGTCAGCCGATGGAGTGAAAAAGAGATAGATGCATCACAAGCCGAACGCTTCGGCCGATTGTGCCTCTCAATCGCTTGTTCCGCGCTCTCGCTTGCACGCTATGCTCAGGTGGAACGTGACAATGAGTCATGCTTTTTCGTGCGTGCAGCCGACGTTCATCGATTTATAAGCCGGTATCACGTCAAAAATTGGATATAAAACGTTATTTCATGATTGTAGTTAAATTTCGACTATTAGGCGAAGACTACTTGTGTTAATTCGACATTTTAAAATGTATTAAAAATTGTCAAATAACGACTGTATAATTTATTCTTTTACTTAGAAATTGTATCACATAAAAAGTCGATATGACCATGACCATCCTTTTGTTCTAACTAGCCAAACAAAGACACAGTAATGAATTTAGTATAACAAATAGGAACAGCATATAAATTTTCCTGTGTAAGAATACTTTTTAGAGGTACTCTCAGGTTAATTTCTTCTATGACTGATAGAATAAGGCATTACTATACGGAAATTCAATGTTATAAAATTAGTATTAATTTACATTGCAACGATCCGCAAGCACAACGTATGGTGGTATATACTTTTATTTACTTTTATTTTTAAACATTTTGAAATAACTAGCTGTGCCCGCGACTTTGTCCGCGTGGAATTTAACAAAAAAGTTATTTAGTAGAAATAAAAGTAACCTAAGTTACTCCTTATTACATCAGATACCTACCAATGAAAGTCCCGTCAATATCGGTCCGGCCGTTTCAGAGATTAGCCGGAACAAACAGACAGACAAAAAGACAGACAAAAATTGTTAACAATGTTATTTTGTTATATGTACCGTATATACATTCATATGCATGTAGTAAAAAGCGGTTATTTTAATATTACAAACAGACACTCCAATTTTATTTATTAGTATAGATTTTATCTTTATAAAGGACATAGGTATGTATTTTTTTCTTTAAATTTTAAATTTGAACTTGTCAACCTATTTTTCTTTTTTTATAACATACATTTTTATTAAAATTGTTTTTTCTGAGTATTATGTACTCAACTAATTTATTTATTATTATTATTATTATTATTTTACATTCCTTTATTTACAATTTTACACCTCGGTTCACGTTACTGAAGTTTTAGCAAGGATCCCTTATTTTTAATACGCTTTTATTAGCTCGGGTTGTATCTATGTATGTATGTATGTAACGGAATCTTTGAGCTTAATTTTCACTGGTTTCTAAAAGTCTGATCAACTTGAAACTTTGCACACATATCAAGGGCCGATGACAATGCAATAATTTGATAACAGTTTCCCATTATCCTTATTAGGACGGCCAGGATTCATAAATTCTTTTTTAGATCCTCTGTAGGAGAGTGAGAAAGATAGAGCTAGCGCGCGATCTGCGCATGCCTGCACTTCCAGTCAGAGTTACTCTTACTGATTTCTGGAGTCTACGACTTACTCTTTCGAACTTGCTCGGGGACGCGGTATTGCTCAACGGGGACCAAAATGTCTTTAGGATAGTTGCATTCTAACCTTGTTTATTCCTTACACATGCGTGGGCACTAATAAGTCCCATAAACGCAAGTTACTCTATTTAATATTCATATAAGATGTTATATAATAACCGTGATTTATAAAAGCTTCTTATTAATTACAATAAAATAATCAGAACATAAATTTTGAAATTATTTTACAGAACAAAATTCGACAAGTAAATAAGATATTTATCGTGATCAAAATATTTTAATTAATAATTTTATTGATAAAAGTACAATCAACGAAAATGAATAAAAATAAATTCTTTTTTATAACTTTTCTCTCATAGATAGTTGCCAATAGAATGATTGTGTCATATTTAATATATCGAGCACCCCACGCTTTTTACTTTGATTTGAATTATTTTGTTAATAACTTTAATTTTATTATAATGTTTATTTGAGGTAATTAATTATGATTGATTGTCCGACCTTCTACTACTGTAATAAAGACTCTTTGTAATTAAAAATTATTTTCTACTTTTTAGTTCAATTAGGAATAAAAGCGTGTTATTATAGTTTTTTTAAACTATTATTTTTCTAGTAATAAATATAGCCTATGTTGAAAGAAATTTTAAAATCAGTTCAGTTTTTAAGTTTATTCGTTACAAACATATAAAAATACAAAGCTTCCCTTTTTATAATATTAGTATAGATAAATGCATGTTTTCTTTTTTAGGAGGAAGGGAGGTTCTATGCATGTTTAGAAGTATATACCATCATACATTGTGCTTGCGGCTTATTGCAAAGTAAATTAATACTAATTTAATAATTTCTTCTAATTGTAATTATTGTACCACAGAGCTCTTTACTAGATCAGTTCTTTTTTCTAGTTAAGATTTGCCGTATTTTATTATCATATGTCGTAAAAAATTGTGCTCTATGCTGATGACACATCTTTAATATTTAAAATTAAAAGAAATAAATTAAATTTTGACGATGTATAAACTGCTATGTCAATTTAGTTTTGAATGCTAAAAAACGAAGTGTATAGAGTTGGCACTGCCAAATACACAGAAAGTAAGCAATGCCCTTAAATTAAATAATGCAACATTGACTATGGAACAGTCCACAGTTTTTTTAGGTGTCACCTTAGCTTCAGTGGGGCGTCCATATATCGGTTTTGGCAGGTAAACTTATTAGGTCTGTTTACGCTATTAATAATATAAGACTGATTACTTACTATTGGAACTTTTAAGAGACGCGTTAAATCACAACTTATAGGCAAACAATTGTATGGTATAGATAAATATAATAATGACAAGGAAACCTGGAAATAATACTGTCGAAATAGTTCCGCGCAAGTTTAAACTTACTTTGTAATAGCCATGTGTTGTTTTATGTTTCTTTCGCCGCTTCTTTTCTTCAATGTTAAAGCACCTTTTCGAAACGGTAGTAGAAGCAAAAAATGACGTGCAATAAGTGTATTTACAGAATACATAAATTATTAAATGATTTTGATTTGGTTACGAAATTATTAAATATTTTGTACAAAAATTTTTTTTGGTTTATGGTTCTGGTGGTTACTTATCATCAAGAGCCTTGTGTACTCAACCGTCTAACCAACTGTTATTTATAAAATATGAGTACCTTTCAACTTTCTTTCGAGTAAATATAAAACACAAACCTCCTTATAGCTTGTACCAGTTCTTATTGGATGAGTAGGGTCTCTACCAAAGCCAGTACATTAATAAAAGTTTTTTCTTATTTCAGTTCTTCATACTGATCGCAGGATGTTTTCTTTCATTCTCCTCTGGGATTATGCTATCATTTCCGGCGGTCCTCAACCCTTCGATCTTGTCACCAAATAGTACCATCCACGCTACATCTGATCAGGCTTCTTGGATCGGTATGTCTTCAATGTGTTCGTTTACGCTTTTAATTTATGTATATTTTAAATAGGTTATAGAAACAAGCCCTAACTATATAGTAAAATCAAATTCAATTAGTTTGTTCTACACATTTTACCTTTTTACATTTTATACTTACGATGAATTTGTTTCAGCTGCAAGCAATGGATTTTCTGGAATATTGGGATTTTTCATCCTTTCGCCATTATTTCAAGTAATTGGACGGAAATATGTTAACTTTGGGGTAACAATAATTATGCTTATAGGATGGATTATTTTCTTTTTCGCCAGGAGTATTTCTGATCTATTATCTGCCAGGATTGTGCAAGGAATCGTTGTTGGGTCATATTATATTTGTGCCATTACTATATCTGAATATTGCGATCCAAAAAGAAGAGGATATTTCATGAGCATGAAAAAAATATCCCAAGCTATTGGATCACTAGCCTGTCATTCCTTAGTATTATTTTTCAACTGGAGATTCATTGCGGTCTTTGCTGCTGTAGCCACCGCTTTAGCTGCAGTTTTAATATTGTTCTGGCCTGAAAGTCCAGCTTTTCTGGCATTGAAAGGTAAATTTCACGAGTGCGAAAAATCGTTCATTTGGCTTAACGGAAATTCAGCTCAAAAGTTAAAGGAATTAAAAGATTTAATCAACGCTCAGACGGAAAGATTGGAAAAGAAAAAACATACACCCTCGCAGTTAGCTATAAAAAAAATATTAAGAAAATTCCGAAGAAAAGACTTCCTTAAGGCATTTTTTATAGTTTCATTATTGACGCTAGCGATAGATGCTTGTGGGAGGTATTTTCTGTTAGCATATCTAACTCAGATTGTGGTAGAAATAACTGGTAACAAATCTGTAGCTATGTATTGCACTATAGCATCTGACTTTTTATTAATATGTGCTTTGTCTGCATCATGTTTCATTATTAGATTATTTAAAAGACGTACAATATTATTCACGCTTGGAACGTTTGCCACTATTTTAATGTTTATTATTAGTTTTGCACTTGCACTCAAAACTCATTTTAATGTAGCTAAAGATGTTCGTTGGTTAATTCCAAGTATTATATTAATGCATAGTTTTGTATCTCATGTAGGATTAGTTCCTACAGCTTTTGCAATATCTGCAGAAGTTTTTCCTCTAGAACACAAGGGTTTAGGATCATTTACATCAGGCATAGTTTTCACTGTTTTTTATGCGTTATCTCTTAAACTAACGCCTATAATGATTGAAAGTACTGGTGTAGCGGGAACTTACTCTATATACGGTATATGTGTTACAGTATGTTTAGTATTATTATACATAATATTGCCTGAGACCAAAGATAAAACATTGCAAGAAATTGAAGATGAAATAAAGAATGTTAAAAGAACACTTGAAAGTGATGAATTAATTCAAAATGTTAATGATACAAATTAAACCTAAAACTATTGACGACCGGCCCAGTTGCTCGCCGAGCTAAGGGTCCCGGGGTCAATTCCCGGCCTGGGCAAACATTTATGTGACAAATAAATGTTTGTTCTCGGGTCATGGGTGTTTGTGATGTCGTATTTGTATATGTCCATGCCAACCGTAACACAGGGAATCCTATTACGGGGATGTGAGTGGGTTAACGTTTATTTATTTATTTATTATTAAAGGACCAGACACAACGATGACAACGAACGAGAAGTTACGTTATATTGCTATTAAAAAATGAAAGAAGGACATTAAGACACTTATAGGATACCTTTAATCCAAAACTTAAACCTCCTGGAGTATCAATAGTTGTAACAAGGACGAGGAAAATTGGGTAATTTTTGCCAAACTTGTTTCTTATCTATATTAATAAAAATACGTGTTTGGTAACCTGAGAACTGGCATTCATTTCGCTCAAATAATTTGTATTGCCATTCAAAGAGGGAATGCTGCCAGCATTTGGGAACCTTGCCCAAAGACAGCGATGCTGCAAATTGTTTTTGGTAGTGTTTTTGTTTTTCTATAAATTTTTTGTAGGTATATTATATTTCGTCAATAATACTTTAAAAATATTAATTTTTGTAATTCTAAAAAAAACAAAAGACAATTTATTCTAGGAAATAGGAGAGAAAGTTAGTGACGTAGAGCACAGGTTTGGAAAGGAGCTAATAACCGTATATTAATAGTAATAGCCGCTAAATGATTTAAAATAACTTTGTAACATTGAAACCGAAACATGTTAACAAATATTTTAAATATAATATTTCAAAACAGTTTTGTCATAAAGCTTTGTAAAAGTCAATAGATTCAAAATCTATTTCATTAGTACGTTATTGTAATTCTATTCTATAGTCATTATACATATGTAGATTAATACTTAAGCGTGTACGTACGTGAAGTTTTGAATAAGTGTTATAAACATTGTAAATAAAAGTAAAGTTAAGAAAACATATATTTTTACTAATTAATTAAAAATGATATTTTTGGATTGTATTGTACCCTGTATGTACTTTTAAAATTGCATATATGTAGTTAACATAATAATAAAATAATTGTGATAAAAGATGTATGGGTTATGATGCCTCAATAAACACCTTTAATTAATGTAGAATAAATTTAATTAATTTAATGGCCTCCAAATCAACTTCCTGCCCTATTCCGGCTCTTGGTGTACCTTGATAAGCAGTAAACTAAGTAATGGCTCCAGTTTCACCTTTAGAAACTCTAAATTATCGTAACAAGATAACATGCAAGATAGCAAAGTTTTTTTTACTTAACTGCAGGCCTATCGTGATTGTCATGTTATTTGATGTAATTCGAATGAAAATTAATTCATAACAAAAAACTACTTATCTATTTGAATTGAGTAGATGTTATTGAAATTCATTTAAAAACGTGGAGTTTTTGTTGCTTACACCAAATAAAATCGATTTAATATTACAAAGATAATTGTCATTTAATATAAATTGCCTTAAAGTTTATATTTTGTGGAGTAAGGAAAAAAAATTAAGTGACTTTATAGCTACATTTAGCATCGAGAAAAAATATTTAAGCAATTCTCCAATACATTTTCAGAGTAAGCCAAAACGCGTAAAGTGATGTAGCCCAAAATTGCTAGTAGCAAGCTAATTTTCTCAAGTGCATATTGAGATTAAAATGACGTGCAGACTGAATTACCTATACGGCATGTAACATTGAAAATATAATGTATAATATGCATAATATAACATCAATTAAAGTATTTGTTCTGTATAATAATCATAATTAAAGTAGAATTAGTCTTAGTATTGCCTTTAACTATACCTAATTACTATTTCTTTATTATTATTATTTTAGCAATATATTTCAAACAAAATTACTACTTGGTTGAAATACCACATTCAGTGGGAAATAGATACAGCTGAAAGAACTCAACTGACACTTCATGTCGTATTTGTGTGACGGACAAATTATTTAAACGACATCACACCGTGTAAATGGTGTGTGTCAAAATGTTAATTTCAATAAACATTAAGAACAAGAAAAATGTTTTTAGCTGTTATTCAACTATTTATCTGGGAAATGGGCGAATGGGCTCATGTCCAGGGTCTTTATATTATGGTATAGTTCAAATACACTACTGAAAATAAATGCAAACAACACGCCCACTAAAAGTGTAATGTTTCAAACGCCGAAAAAAGTGCTCTGATCTGAAAAAATCCGAGTTTATTCAACGCAGAAAAATTTACTGATTCTTTATATGTATGTAACACAATATCGCCCAAAATGTCGTTTAAATCAAAAAGCCTTTCACCCATGGATTTGTATCTTAGATCTTTAAACTGGTTAAAATATTTTTGTTTATTATTTACAAGTAGTATGGTTTTATTTTTTTATATTGACAGACAATACAGTAATTTCAGTAAAGTATAAAATAAATAGCAATGAAATTCTTAAGGCAAATATTTTTGAATGGTTGAAAAAAGCGAATGTAATGTATTACATATTTGTAACATAATTTTAAAATAATCACGTTAAAAATGCTGGTTCAAATAATGTAAACATGCTTCACCATGTACATAATTAATTACGTCTTTATTCATATATTTCTAGTTTTACTTACACGAAATCAAGAAATAGATATTGCGTGATCAGCAATGCCAATTTGTGAGGAATTCCCAGAATTACTGGGAATATTAAGTCGATTGGGGATTGGTATGGGGATCGGTTGTATGCGAGGAAAACGTGGGGAATATTACACGTATACCAAACAACCAATAAATGACTCTTTGGATGTTCTCTTATTAGTATGAAACTATAAAATCGATTATTATGCATTGTACCGGTTACTTTTTTAATACTGGACATAATTAGTTTGAGTATTGTAAGTAGGTATATCAGTAGATGGGAAAATCCTTATATAGAAATTAACACAACGACTACTCTGCTTAGAAACACACTTGTGTAGTTTTCAGTTTTACATTTTGTTTTTATGGCGAGCTCATGTTATGCCGGATTTTATTCAGCATGAGCTTGATATGGGTGATGACGCAGAAAGCTACTGGGGAAAAATACGCCACAACGGCACAAGGACAAGATTTGTTTCCAAATTTAAAAGTAGTGATAAAGTTTTTACTCGTGCTTCCATTCGCTAACGCATCAGTGGTGAGGTCGTTCAAAAAAATATAACAGCGAATAGAAACATATTAGCACAGACACGATATTTTCCTTATTGACTACTAGAGACACAATAAAAAACAAGGTGCTATTCTTAAATTTATATCTTCCAAAAAATGTTAATTTTACGGTATCTCCAAAGCCCTAATTAAAATATATATTTTTACGTATGGGGAATTTAGAAGGAATTGAAATATTTTCTCCCCGAATTTGGGGAATTCCGCTTTGATTTTTGGAAAATTAGTAAAATATATATTGGCAACCCTGTGCGTGACTCACGAGACTAAAATGACAGAACGATGTCAAGATTGTTTATTATTCGGTGTTTCGATTCTTGTTGGTATTAATTTGTATTACAAGATAATTTTGTCCAATTTAATGATCCAAACATAAATAGACATTGATGGCTTTTGACTATGAAATAAAAAAAAATATCGAAAATGACGCAATTGAATGGATTAGATGTGTGTAGGCTGTGCCTAACCAGCGCTGAGAGATTGGGCGAATTAACTCACCATTTAACGTACATAATTTCGACTTGTTTTTCGCTTGAAGTAAGTTTTTTTAATATTTCACCAGGTATATTGTTCTAGAAGATAGCTAAATACTTTTATACCATTGTGTGTGTCCCAGGATAATGTAAAGGTTTGGGACCATTCATAAATGCGACTATAAGTCAATAAAGTGCTACTACAATTGATATGGACGGAAGGTGTCGGTTGGATTGTAGCAACTCTAGTAGAGTTAGTTTTCACTGTATAACTGCAAGGATTGATCACCGACCAATGTGTCCTTAACCAAAGTTCCTCCCCTTAACCCTCTTCACCCAGTTGTATAATAAAGAACATTGCTTTGCTTCACAGTGTCTGAGGGGTTTCCAAAAGCTATGAAATTTATGTGACATAACTTATGAATGAGCCCTTTCAATCTTTAATACCAACAGAAACACTAATCCTGTATAGATATTGCACAATTTCCACAGGGTTACCACATGATTCAATGTAATAAGTAACAAAATTGTTGTGTATAAATGTCTATGCACTTATGTTTAATGCCTAAACAGATGTTAAAAGTTCCAGGAAGACAAAAAACATCTGAGGTAACATTTTTGTAACATTCATATTTTCCTTGGAGGTGTTATTAATGGTCAATTGTTATACATGTTAAGTTACACCTTTTTAAAGGTAAATAAAAAGACCTTCATAGTGTCCTCACATTAACTTCTTTGACATCATTATATTTGTTTTGTAATTCAACCACCTGTATGATCCCAAAAATCATTTTTGACTGTGTTTGTATATGATTTTAATTTTCATGTCTAAGCTTGATGCTAAATAATTTAGAAAGAAATCACTTGAACTTTATATTTGTTCATAATTCACATAATTAAATAAACATTCTCATACATCTTCATACTCAAATTTCCCGTGTTAATAGTTGCATGAACAGCAATCAATTGATTTATTGCTTGATTTTTTAAGTTTAGTTGTGGGTTGGTTATATTGTACATGGTTATACTGTATGCATTTATATTATATTTACATTTCAATAAACTTTTACTATTTATAATATTCAAAGTTAAACAATACTATATAAGAAATTCGAAATCTATATTTTTCAGGTTTGTATGTATTCAGAACTAACAAATAAAATTTGTCAAGTATGTGTTGATCAACTAGAAAATGTGTATAAGTATCGTAAAAAAATTATAAGAAATAACCTAATACTACTTAAAAATATTAGAGAAAATATTACCTACCATCCAACAATGTTATATTCTGAAGATTCACAGAAAGAAGTTGATATTAATGAAGTAAATGATGACATTGTAAGATTCAATGGAGATGATGAATCTGATACAAAATTGACTGTTAATGAAGAAATAGGTACTGAAATTAAAAAACTAAAAGATGCTTCTGAACAAAAAGAAACAGAACACAACATAGGATTGAATAACATTAAGACCAATGAACTTCACATCAGAGTAAATGAATTAAATGACTTACACAGAAATCAGCAAGATGTGAAATTAAATAATTCAGATGTAACCAAAAAAGAAGACATTAATGATTTAAATGAAAATAAAAATAGCTTAGATAAAAACAAAAAACCTTTACCATCTATTCCTCCAATCATATTTCAATCTATTAATCAGTATAATTCTACATTAGAAACAGATAAAGAAAATGCAGATATAAACAATTTAACTACTACTGATTTTACTGTCAATGACAATGAATTTATATTTAAAAATCTAGATGGAAATCCTGGTGTTATTTTAAATCAAGAACATGTTAATACATTGAATATAGACAAAAAAAATATGTGCCTTATGTGTCTAAAGATTTTTGAATCTCAAAAAGAATTATCTATTCATTACAAGACTGTGGAACTCTCTAAAGCTCCGAAGGAGACATCAAAGAAATGTATGGAAGTAAACATGTTAAAGGTTTTAAAGAATTACGATGATAAGACTGTGTTTCAGTGTAGTGTTTGCAGTAAAGTTTTCGAGAATAAAGCTTCGGTTATAAAGCACACACAGGTACATAAAATTGAACGGCCATTCGTATGTAATTTGTGCGGTACGTATGTGTTTAGTTTTTAGTATACTTTCATGCAGGTGAATTCAGTGTATTAAAAGTTAATATATGTAAGTCTTGTGGGCATTACTACATTTTGAATTTATATTTCAAATAAGGTAATTCACTTTCTCCGAGACTTTTGCCATTCTTGTTGACTCTGCTGAACAATTAATGAGATATTAGCCTCAAGTGTATACCCAGTTTATTTATGACGATACTCATGCGTAGTGATAAGGTTCTTTACATGCTAGGCTAGTTTCTAACCTCCTAGATTCAACCTATATTTTAAATGTGTTTCGGATACAGTATTTAAAATCGAGTAAGACAACCTATTTTTTGCTGTCTTTGGGTTAATAATGCCTGCTGTATGTTGCTGCTGCCTTTTGGCTGTAGTGTTACAGACATTCATGAGCGGTAGTTTCAGATGGCCTGTCCATTTGATAATAGCTACTGACATAAAATTATAACTACACACCCATTAACCAAGAGTAAACATTTATCAAAGAAATTTATCAAAATATTAGCCCTACTTAAACCTAGGATTTCACTCAACTAGTCCTACCCACTGTGTTGTATAGTCATCAATGAATCACACTTCTACCATTTCTTTATTTGTAGTTAATATTTATTTGCATTTCCTGCAGAAAGTATAGAAGAATTGAGTACATTAGTGATAAGGGCACTTTTTTTATACCTCTGAAAAAGTTATTTCTTTTGATGTACTAATTAACTTTTGTCTACCTAGTCTTTCTTTACTTAATTTCAGGCCGAACCTACAAGACTGTAGATGATATTCTAAGGCATGGTGTGGTGCATAGTGGCAACAAATTTGTATGTTCATATGAGTGTGGGTATGCCACTGTCCATCTGGGTGCATTGCGAGATCATGTCAAAAGGCATAAGAAGGAATTCAAGGTATACTATTTATGTTTGATACTACTTTATAATTCATCATACTGCAGTTTATTTATTAAATGCTAAACAGTAACCTACCTACTTGATGAGCATAGGTAAAGACTTTTCTACTATCTTGTAATCCAGACTTTATTCTGTTTCCTTGCCCTTTATAGAGTCTACAAGTTACGTTATTCATCTATTAAATTAAGCAAGTTTTTAACAAACAACAATAATTATAATACACGCCATCTATTGGCAACACTTTCAACCAATTTGATAACAATAACTCTCTATTATTTGCATAAAAAGGGGTTCCATTGACAACCCTAGCTGTTATTTAGTTTTTCATTATGGTTTCAGTACAAATGTGAAAAATGCAGTAAGTGTTTTCAAGTGAAGACCTGGTATGACCAGCATCAGAATGTCCACAACAAGATCCGACCCTTTGTGTGCAATATATGTGGGCAATCATTTAGCATGGCAAGGTAGGATTGTTTGATATTATAGAGGAAATTTGACTGGTGTGAACTTCACTGTTTGTACAGGATATATTTGACCATCAGTTGTCCCAGACCCCAGATTTTGGAAGCTTTGTACAAGGATTCATCTCCACTACTTGTTCAATGGAATTTGTGCTGTTTAAAAATTGGCCTGCTATTCCTACCTATTTAAATTAGATACCTTTGCTATAACAGATGTATGTAGGTCGGCTGACCGCGTACCATTTCGTAGCCAGCTGCTCATTTGTGGGCCAACATCTAATAAGTAATACCTACCGCAAATTTAACCTGTTATTTAATCTTAGTACACCCTGCCACTAGATAAGATCCTTAAACATATAATTTCTCCCCTGGAGGTTGTCTGGAAGTATTCGCTTTTTAGCAATAAGACCGCTTATGGTATAATTATGTTGATTAAATTCTGCTTAAGTCATGTCTGTGCTATGGTGTAAAATAAATAATAAAATCTTGGAGCAATTGGATTATGATACTAATCACACATTGATCACCATTCAGTGGCCTCTGTAGTGGAGTGTGGGGATTTGCATTTAGATATGATCTAGATCAGTGCCTCCCAACCTTTTTTCGTTCCCTTAAAAAAAACTTCATTCATGAGTGGGTACTCATGAACTCCTCTGTTAACTCCATACCTACTTCTAAAAATTTGCCTCGTTTCTCTTAAGGTACCTTAGTAATTTATTAGTTACAAGGTTCATTTTAACTACATATTGTAGACATAATACATTGTAATAATGTTTAAAAATAGTTAACTGTTTTAACTTCCGCCATTAACGATATAATTTTTACGTGCCCCCAACGGGATCTCGCGTACTTCCACGGGTACGCGTAGGTTATGAATCGCTGATCTAGATAAATGTTTTAAAATCCTGGATCATCGGAATTCCTGTATACTAAACTTATTCAATAATATCACTCGTAAATAGACTGATTCGTCAAACAGTTTAGATAAAAATGTGTAGCGATTATTTCGTGTGAGTGACTACTTGTGAAAGTAAAAATCAAGTTACCTAAAGCAAAGCGAAGGCGGATTACTTATTATTATTACGTTTATTTTAAATAGATGATAGGACACATTATGTAATATTCTATATCGTATGCTGCTTTATAATTTTATTACTCTCGCTTTTTACTCTTAAATTATTTGTGTCATTGCTATGGAGTACATCTTAAGCTATATGATACAGCTGTCGAACTCCATACTATTTTTGGATAAATGACTTCAAACTTGCAAACTAATGGTTACGTTAGGTATAGATTAACAGCTCAGACTAGAATTTACTGTGAAATTTTTTTACGCGTTTTCAATGCAGTGTTGGACAGCCAATAATATAATGCATCGCATCGGAGATATTATTACTTAAAATCAGGTGACCTGCCCGTTTGTTTTGTATTTATATAAAGTAATTGCTTGCATCATACGGTACTTGAACCGCAAATTGGAATTATGTTAGAAAACTTGGATGAACTTTAAGTTAAAGGTTAAATAAATAACTGTAGGTACCTAACCGCCCACCGTGCCAATGTTCACCCTCAGTCGTCGAAGGTGAAACGTTACAAGTGTGTGCAATGCGCCCTCCCATGCGACTCTCGGAAGAGCCTCGTGATGCATATGAAGGTATGGACTTGGTTTTGTAAATGTTGCTTAATTACAGTTGGGCATAGTCTTTGTGTTCCGCGAAGGCGTGATTCAGGTTTTTGACATTTCTGACGTGGCGTCATTGTATTATTGTATCTTGGAATGACGCCCTGTTCTCCTCCATATCTAGTCCTGCTTCTATCGCTACTCTATTAAAATTTTGAGGTGTAAGCCCATCCATTCTCCTGAACGACACATTAAGCTATAGCTAAGTACCACCCAGTATGTTCCTGACGTCAGTTACTCGGTAGTAGGATATTTTGTCCGCCTCCCTAGCTTCCAGCCTACTTATAAAACTGACCGTGAAATGTGTCGTGTTACGATCGGCAACGCGTCGGCAATGCCATTGATATTACTGATGTCTGTGCTCAACGGCACCGCTTATTGTGGCTTCCTCTCACACTACAAAAATAAATACATACATATATATACTCTTCAGTAGCACTTGCCGCGGTCCAACTGCGCGGGCGCATCAGTTACGATGTAAACTCCGTAGCGAACCCGAGTCGCTTTCGCGTTATTCTCTTTCTGCTTGTTATGTTTATTTTGCTCGTAATTTACTCCACTATTCCACAATACTATGTCCCCCTCTTATGTGTGCTATCTGTGCCACTTTCTGCTTGTATTGTGATACCGCTAACTCTTCTTCTGACCTCGTGGTTTATTTAGGGTGTGAATACTATGGTTATCGTGTAAGTCTATAGACTCGTTTTATTTTAACTACAACATACACACTACGATATATATAAAATCCAGTATTGCATTTGGGTGTACTGATACTAATGAAACAAATAAATACACATCTTTTCTTGGCTCGTCAACTTGCTTTATTTCTGAAGTTTACGTTTTACTGAATACAGTAAAGAAAATGTGCGAGAAACGTTAATAAATACCAATGTACATAAATTAATTAATGGTTAGGTAGGTATACCGATAATATTTAAACTAATTATTTATAAGTTCTGCAATCTAAATGTTGTTTTGAGCCGTCAAAAACCTAGTGAAATTCTTTCAGCAAAAACACGGAATGAAGACCGACTGCCTGTGTGACGTATGTGGTCAGATCCTGCCCGACCAGCAGAAGTTGAGCCTTCATAAAAACACCCATAAGACAACAAGAAAGTACAGCTGTATGTGAGTTATTGATTAATATATTGTTATATCAACACCATTAGGTAGCCTCCCCTGCTGGTGGTGGACACTATGGAGAAATGGACGAGGTAATTATATCGGATGGAAGTAGCTGAGCCTTGTGCCAACTTATTACCAACAATGCTTGTATTGTAGTATCTAATGTAAAAATGGTAAGTATGTTAAATAATTGCAATTACACTGCCAATTACTTCTTGGATTTGATAATAGATGGCGCTGAATTATAAAAATGATAATTTCAGTACTATATCATAAAGTATATTTTTTTCTGAGAGGATTTTGGCGTTAAAATCGTTAATGATATAGTTGTTTGATTTTGTATGTATGTATGTATGTTGTGTGTTCTTTATTGGTGGCATTAAAACATTATTAATAAGATCATTAACTAATAATTTTATTGTATTCTCGCAGGTTCTGTAAAAAGACGTTCAATAAAAAGGATCATAAGACAGTCCATGAGAAAATACACACCGGGGAGCGACTGAACTGCAACAGCTGTCCCAAGTCGTTCACACAGCGCTGCAGCCTTCGAAGACATATTAAAAGGTATACTAAAAAGTAGGTGATGCATTGATGGTCAAAAAGGAAGCAGGATCTTATCCTATCTTTGGCTTACTGACCATTCAAAATTCTATTTTTAGAAGGTGGGTGGTAGACCATATACGTTTATTATCTGAATTGAACCGGGTGGTAGAGCTCAGTGACTTATTAATCTAGCAACGTTAATTTAATCATTGTTCTATAGGTTGCAACATGAGTAGGAGAGGTCGCTTTAGACTTAAAAACAGAAGGAGGTTCTTAAATTCTACTTATTATTTAGAATATTCATTTAAGTAGGATTTAAAATGAATAATTCTATCTCTACGACGACTTAAGAGGGTAGCGTCACTAGGCAGTATCTGTCTTGCAAAAAACTTTTAAATTTGAATGTTTCAGTGTTTATACTAAAGTATTTAACATTCAAATTCAAAATCATTTAATCATGTAGGTAATCTGTAAATATACTTATGTACGTCATTTTTTTCTTCTACTACCTTTTCGAAAAGTGTTTTAACATTGAGGAGAAAAAACGGCGAAAGAAACTTCTCAGCACATCTTTTAAACAACACATGGTAATTACAAAAGTTTAAACCTGTGCGGAACTGGTTTGGACACTATTATTTCCAGGCATCCTTGTCATTAATATATTCATGTATACTATAATATCCTTTGCCTATAAGCTGTATTTTAATGCGTCGCATAAAAGTTCCAAAGGGCAACTCACGTATCATCTTTCGAACCATATTCTATAAACGAACTCCAAGCCCCATAAAGGAACGCTGAACCTTTTGAAGACGAAATGCAGATGTAACCAAATTATGCCTATTTCTTGTTTGATGATTGTGTGTATCACTTTTCTGCTTATACGTATTTAAATTTTTTTTAATAAATACTAAATTACTATATATATACTGACTGGCTACGGTGAGTACACCTATTTCTTTAAATTTTTCTCTTAATGATCACGCGACTTTAATCTGTACATAGCTCTGATTGCTCTTTTCTGTAATACAAATACTGAATCAATGTCCGCTTATTTACCCCACATTAGGATACATAGGAGCGTAAACAGATAAATGGGTGCCCCGGTGAAGCTTACTATCTAAGGTGACACTTAAAAAAACTGGATGGTTTCATAATCATATTTAATTAAAGGATTTTGCCTATTTAGGATTGTTAAACTTGCGGCTTAATCCGGCATAAAACATCCGTCTAACTAAGATATCGTGAGGAAATCTGCTCTCCTGAGAATTTACCTTAATATTGTTGAAGGTTTGTGGAGTCTAGTTGTCCAGTGTCTGTAATCTTTTCAGTTATGTGACGTCTGTCGATTTGCTATTAGGCAGCTTGATGGAGTTATTACTACAATATTGTTTATTTGTATCAGTAGACAGTTATAGCCCAACTGTGGGGTGTTAATGTATTGTGAATATGACTTAACTATATATTTATCTTTTACAGATATCATCCAGGGGATCAGCTATCAGTAGAGCAGAAAATCTAGTATTTTTTTTTCAGAACACTGAGTATCTCATGTGTGTTGACAGAAATTGTATTTCTGAAGATATGTTAAGAAAGTTGTCTTAAATGTTAATCTTAAAAGCATTTGTCAACCCTTGTCAGGGGTCAAGCTTGTGTGGCTTTTGGTGGCCAGTTTCTTGAATACTACCATTGGATAACATTAAGCCATCACTGAAAATTGTTAATTTATTATCCATAAAGTATTTGTTATACAGTGACTTGTGTCATAAGGAGGATTTGCAGAAGTATAACAACTTCAACTGTTTGTCTGCCCGCTAACTCCCACAATTTACATTGGAGCGATGAATTAGGCTCCAGAACTCCATATTCATGTTGGGACTTCTGTCTTACTGGATGGCCTGTCTTGAAACTTACACTTATCAGAGAACTTTTATTAACATACATCAATTAGGTCTGAAGAAGCATTATGGAGTAAACTTTAGGTCTCTCTGTATGCCCTGCAGTGGATCGCAATAGTAACCACCAGCTATTTAACCAATTATAATTGTGAACACTTAGTTGTATCACTTAGACAGTTTTTTTAACTTAGATAAATTGTTATTTGGAAAGGATTGAACATTAACAGTACAAAACCAACATTGGGATGTGCTATCGGGGCTTATAATTAACACCAATCATTTATTAATATAAGTGCATACTGGTTTAATTTAGATGTCTGATGGTCAATAAATAAAATAAATTTATATGTTTGTTATATCAAAATATTTTAAACGAGTGAAGAATACAACAATTTTTTAATAAATATCGGTATTTGTATTGATTATTGATACATGAGTATAATTTGATCCTTTTTTAATGTATATTATTAGTAATTTTAGGCGCGTTAAAGAGTGCAACTCCCTGAACTTTTGAACCAAATATTCAGTATGCCTCATGTTCAGCTGAACAGTTCATTTTCAGCTGTTACTGTTGATCATAAGACTACTGAGAAATACTATACACCTGCCATTTCAGCCTTCCTATCCTGTTCTGTCCAATTGCTCAATATTAAATCATTTAATCAAATGTATTCTGTAAATACATTTACGTAATTTTTTGATTCAGCTACTGTTTTGAAAAGATGCTTTAACATTGAGGAGAAGAAACACGATTTAAAGTTGTACTTTAACACCTCACTTAAAAGTTCCAATAGGTATCACTAGGACAAGTAATCCAAATGGGCAAGTCCAACTTCGAGAAAAAAGTCGAGAATCCAACTCGGATGGGCTGCATACGAGAAACTAAGACGATCCAAAATACCTAGGTCGACCTAAAGTCGAAATCTTCGAGAAGTGTATATTGCTGGCGATGACATACGGATCTGAGACGTGGTGCTTTAATATCGGCCTTATACATAAGTTGTAAGTCACGCAGCGTGTAATCGTTGGGGAAGAAAGGTCCTCGAAAGACGACCACGTCTTGGCAAACGAAGCATGGGACGCCCCCCGAACAGGTGAAGTGACGACCTGAAGAAGACAACGGGTGTCCGCTGGATTCAGAGGGCTCAGGACCGTTCAGAGTGGCGCAAGTTAGGGGAAGCCAACAGTGGACTACGAAAGGCTGATGGATGGATGGGTTGGATGGATCTACTTTGGAATCTTATTGTAGAAACGAACACCGAGCCAGATAAAATAACGCTGAATATTTTGAAGTTATTTTTTCGCAACAGTATAGAGTTTTTGATGCTAAAGGAGAATAATACAGTAAAATGATAGAGACAAAATATATAACACTTATAACACCATTCTATAGTAATTTATATCAAATAGTCCGTTACATTTTTATATCGATAGGTATTAATTACGCGAGGTCAAAAACAAAACATCATCTGTCAATAAAAAAAAGCGTCTATTACACATGAATGCATATAATTATTGTCCGTATTATACACTCTGAACTGTGCATATTTGCAGCAACGCCACATTGAAATGAAAAAACATTTAGGGCAGAAATATTAGTATGTCGGAAGTGCCAGTAGTTTCAGCAGCATTGTCGAACATAGCGTGGGCGTATAATCGTTTAACACATTTAATTAATTGTTAACAAACACTTCACACCGGGCAAACGAAACCAGTAACAGTTCCCAGTGCGGAGAAACCGATCTCTTCGACCGCAGAATGTAAACTGCGGCTCCATCCGGCGTCACTCCACTAGCTAGGCTCTGTTGTAGCGCGATGTTAGCCGAGTACTACGTCATCGCGGCGGTGCTGCCATCGCTCGGATATCGTGCTGAGTTTCGTTTCACGTCTATACTAATGACCATCTTCGACAAGTATATGCAATGTGTATTGTGGTTTGTAGCGTTACAGATCTCGGACACTCGCGGGATGGAGCGTTTTCTTGATGAGCCACGCATGTGTTGCCATGCTAGAAATTGGTAGTTCCACTTATTATAATATAGTCCATTAGGTTATTGAACATTAAAAATGGGCAACGATGTTTTTACTCAACCTAAATATAACCCTTACTTTACGACTGCTCTTTTTGATTTAGTGATGTTCAATTTCATGTATTATTCCATTCGAACGTTAAATAGTTGTTTCTAATGCGGTATTGTAATATTGTGAAATAGATAATAGAGAATAATAGTGAATTTTGGCCGTATTGGGGCGGCTTGGAATACTACCCCCAATCCCATGCTGGCAGAACAGGGTGTCGTAAGAGGCGACAGAAGCCGGCCTGCTTGGTGGTAGGGTTTCGGGTATGAATTATATTATCAGTATTATTATTAAATCATTAATATTATTACTGGTATCTTTCCGTGAAGCCTGCCTGGCTTGTACATAACTAATTGTAATTGTGGCTGTAGGGTGGTACCTACTGTTTGCGTCAGCCGCCACACGACTCGTCGTATTCCGGCTGGGGGCTTGAAAGCCAGTACATTCTTTCTATCCTTCTCTTTTCCTGGCCGACAACGCATCAGTCTTTGGTCTTGCTGATGTCCATGGGCGACCGTGATAACTTACCATCAGGTGCTCGTTTGTCGGCTATTAACATAAAAATTGATAGATTTAAGAAATAAGATAATTAAACGAGAGGGAAAATAACTAGGATTTATCAACTACCAACTTAGGCCGCAATGAAAAAAATGAAAACTGCGCCTATGATTTTTTTTACCGCAACCTATCTATTATTACAATATGAGTTGAGTACTTGCAGATCCAGTATGCAGATGCAATATTTACAGATGTATAGTGATTTAGAAGAGAAACTTCAATATATTTTAATTATGAAAATTTTTGAGAGGAAAAAAAAAGGGAATGGGATCATTTTATAAATTGACTTGGGAAGAATGAACATAAATCCCTTCATCTCCTACAAAATTCAGATCGTCCCTGAAGAGATTGTATTATTATCTTGAGACTGAAAAAGTTATTTATAACGATATAAAAAGTTACATACTAAACTTTATGCACATATAAAAGAAAAACTTTTTTAACATGTGAATTACAAAGGTTTTATTAGGTACATAACGAATGGCTGGATCATTTCCTCCCATCACAGTAGTAAAACTAGTAAACTTTTATGTCACGTAATATGAACCTGTTTATTATTTACCTACAACTCCAAAGCTTTTTTTTCACAATAAATGAGAATAGATGTAGAGTTATTAAGAAATAAATTGTGAGTTTATTAATTAATTCTAAACATCTGCCGTACGTTGTATAATTCAGTGATTTTATTATCAACACTTAAAAACTTATTCGATTCCCTATGGTAATAAGAAGTATATTCGATATATATATATATATATATATCGACCTCCAAAGACCAGAACATGTGGGATTTGTTGCTAACGGGCCCTCATATATCAACTGTTTTTGATATCACCTAGCTATGTCGTTCACAAATTCATCCTTATTAAGTGAACATCTTGGATATATTATAATTACATTTATATTTATGTAAAATACAGAATTTTATCACTGCTAGCATCAACCTGTAACCCGATGCCATCTTCTTAAACAGAATATTCGACTTCACTTCAAACATAGTGTGAAAAAACAAAATTTGTCTATATTTCTGATTCCATCCACCCATCAGTTGTGCCATCATGAAGGCAAGTGTTACCCTTAACTGGACTCATTAAACAAAGCAACTTAGAAATACCTTTATTGTTTTCGGAACACTATCTCGTTTTAAGAGCTAACAGCGCGCTGAAGGTTCAGTACAATATCAGGCCGAAGTAGGCCAAGTAGAAAAAAGTTAAATTTCTTCTACAACTAGGCCACCACGAACTCTCCAATGATCAAATTGGATTCACTTCACTTTTACACAGCGAATACTCCAGTACTGAATTATTTTTGAACTAAAGAATGATAAAATTACAGATACATTTCGCTACTATCATTATATTTAAAATCTATTTGTAGATATATTCTTATGAATTTTCATCGGAGGTTGAAAAGTTGTCTGTCAGAGATCGCTGCTCAACGATATAGCATTATGAATTTAGCATATTTTTTGTTTTACTTGTAATAAAGAACATCCTTATTGCATTTTTTCGTCGAAACTCGTGCCAGCACCGGAGAAGCGGGCTCAAATTGTGTATCACAATTTATCTTTTATCATTCATTAATACAATTGTTGTACATTACTCGCAGGCATTCACACAACTACCGTCACATCACCACATCGAATGACCGTCTAATTTTGTACCATCCCTCATCCATCACACTCTTTTATAAGTCTCCTATTTTATTTGGTTGCAAAAAACACAGTAAATTCCAATCGAATTAAATAAAAACGAGCTCCAAAGCGTTCATTTCACATCAATATTTATTATAATGCTCGCCACATGAGTGTTTAACTTAAGGAATAAATTTCAACTACACAACACAGTCGTATCCAGGACTTAAGTACATCGTTAGTTTAACTACAAACTTTTTAAATTGCGCAGTAGTTCACCTTGTACGTAGTACAACTGTTTGAATCGCGAAAGCAAACTTAGTTGTGGGAATTTACTTTAGTAAAGAGAATAATAATATTAAGTTGGGTTCGAAAACCATTTTGAAATGTTATACGGTGTAAGCGCGATTTAATAAACGATTATATAGGGCGATTTAATATTTTTATTTCGGACATCTGATAGTTTCGATTACGGTTACGGTTACGGAGCTCCTACTTTATACAAATACCTGTGCCTTTTGAAAGAACTGCATAACAATCACAATATTCCAATATTTCACGTTCGTAAAATCACAAGATGTTCTACGTTTCAAATAATACAAACAAGATGTGTACTGAACAATGTATCAACATAAAATGTTATCGGTCGTAAAGTTACAAATTCTACAACACTCAGTTCGCCAACAATACGAATTTAGATTTACTTCCTTATTTCTGATATTCAAAGTATAGTTATTTTGCGGTAGTTCAATTAACACTTTAAAGAATCCTATTAATATGGAATATAAATATTGTACCATAGTTTTCCGCTTATTGCACTACATTTTCAAGGTCAATGCCTTTATTTTGTTACAACTAGAAAATCAAGGTAAAATAAGTGATAATATTTAATTTGAAATTAACATAAAAATATATATTTAACCCCTTAACCTTATACATTCATTCATTATATTCAGGGCCTGAATATATGTTGTGTTAACATATTATTATTACAGAATTAATGAAAATTACACCTCACTGCATAGTTCAGAAGTCATATTTTTAAACCATGTTATGTATCAAAAAACAATTGAGGTATGAAGAATTATTTATTATTAAGAAGGTTTATTATTTAAGTTTGAATAAATTCAATACAAAACATAACTTTTTCTGCATCTATTATTACTTTGACATTTTATTCACTATTAATATTTACTACAAAATAATTCTATTTTTGTGAGATATATTAATGAAATAACTTGATATTTACCAGTAATGTCACATGACGAGAGAGTAGTAAAAATAGTACGTATTTCAAATAGCTAGCTGGCCTCCCATCGATTGGTTGTGGAAGGTCACCTCTTGATTGTTCCATCGCGTTAAGAACGTGTAGCTGTAACTGAACTGAGGTCACCTATATTAAATTTTAGTTACCTACTATTAAGAGCGAAATATATAACAACATATTTATAATAGATTTTTAACTTCTTTGTTACTAAGAACTGATAAATCCCAATTGGAATTTATACTCGTATAATGTAAAATTTTAACCATTATAAAATGACTCATTTATGGGTCTGCCCATCTGCGATGTCATATGAAATTTTCTTCGAATCTACAGAACGGATAAAGTTCGAATTTGGTAGTTACATAAATATTTTAAGTAGGTACTATAACACCGTAAGACAACCATGTATCGTAAAAAGATTTTTTCTTATTGTAGCAATTAAATTTGGGGTCAAATCAAAAAACTTTTTCAAGAATAACCGACTATCACTGCCATCGAAACACGTATAAAATATTTCCCTGCTCGATGTTAGGAGGGTGGTAGCTAGCCAAGTAGGCAAGATACCCTACTACCATGCAATTTACCGCACCATTTTAGCCGTATTGGGGCGACTTAGAATACTCCCCCCAATCCCATGCTGGCAGAACAATATACAAGCCAGCAAGCTTGGTGTATGAATTATATTATCAGTATTATTATTAAGTCATTAATATTATTACTGGTATTATTATCTTTCCGTAAAGCTGCCTGGCTAGCTACCACCCTCCTGCTTGAGTCAGCCGCCAAACGACTCGTTGTGATCCGGCTGGGGGCTTCAGAGCCAGTACTTTCTTTCTAACCTTCACATTTCCTGATACCTTTGGTCTTGCTGATATCCATGGGCGACGGTGACCACTTACCATTAGGTGGCTAGTCTGCTCGTTTGTCGGTTATTATCATAAAAAAAGTACCGTCATGATTATACTAGGTGTTAGTTGACTCGCCATAACCCCGGTAGAGGATGCACCACCAGCAGTGGAGGTTCGCTTGGACTCAAGTTTGAATCCAACCCCTCACACCCCAAATGTATTGTATAGCATATAAAATGGAAGGGCTCGGTTGGAGAAAGCCTTTTTTACTATTAATTTGCCTTAACCGCACGTCTAATTATCTTTATTAGCACATTGTACTCATGCAGAAAGTGGGCTGATTGCTGGTAAGGCCATGGCATTCCGCCACGGTCCGATTCTCGCGATCTTCTTCGCTGCGCACATGCAAATTGTGGAACGAGCTTCTTTCTGAGGTATTCTCGGAGCGCAATAATATGGAGTTCTTTAAAAAAGGTGTAAAAAGAGTTCTCTTTCAGACCGGGCGTTGCAATGGTGTTAGCTCTGGTGTTGCCTATGTCCATAAGCAACGTCATCAGCTAGCTTATCTGCATTTTCGTGTACCCTTTTGACCAGAAAAAAAAGGATAACAAATAACATTAACGACGTATAGGAACTAATCAGTTATTACACACAATCTAGAAACTAAATGTCTCACACGAACGATTACTTTCGAATTTATATAAACAATGTTTGATAAAATAACATTATTAAAAGTATGTGGTTAGTTAATTGATTTTAAGTGCGGAGTAACAAAGCGAATTATACACAATATGAATTAAGGAAATCCTAAGTAAAAGCCAGGGGTAGCTTATCATCAATCTCAACCTATAGGGCCACCCATAACGGTAGCCGCAAACATGCTTCTATAGCAAAGGCCGTTTACATATTATGTGGTATTCATGATATTTTCAAAACTTATGCTTTGAATGTAATCGTTACAATTGTATCATTACAATTACAGGGGTAAGATTAGTCTGTTACGTTTCCCAAGTTGTCCGTGTTGGCAGACTTCACTCTTCTGACAATATTATAGAGAACTATCAGATATACAAGTTTCTTCACGATGTTTTGCTTCACCGAAGAAAGTGATTTCATTTGTAATACGCACATAATTTTATAAGTTAGAGACATTTAGGTACACAATTAGAACTGAAGTCTTCCGTACAGGCGACCGATGCTCAAAATCAAGGCTAACACTGCTATTCAGAAAATAATAGTTAACTCTATATGCGGGATATAAATTCGATTTTAAGGAGACATTCTAATTTTTTTTGAAATTTACATTGTAAATTTTTGAGATGTACAATACATTTACGTAACTGTAGTACCTACTCGGTAATATATTATAACAACAATATTATTAAGCAACGTTATTTCTTTAATCAATTCGGTATGCTATTCGAGGATTTTAGCTTATTTGCTATCGGATTTTCAAACGATATTCAAAAAATTGACAGATTATCAGCTAACATTGTGGTCAATGTCTTTAGTTTTTAATCTTGTATGTATGTCACAGTTAAGATGTTGATGTAGCACTGACAAACATATGGCCCGAATTCTCTACTTTCATGTCTCAGGAACACTAATTTAGACGAATGAGTAGAAGGACTGTTCAAATCGCAAGTGTGCAAAAACCCTAATCAGTTAAAAATTAGAATTAGAAAGGATTTTAAACATGACCGTTTATAATAAGGCGCGTTTCAGTGAACTGTCACGCTATGGTGGCAGTTCGTTTAAACGTGCCGAAGTTGAAACCAACATAAATTTATATGATTTTAGAATGAACCTATAAAACAATACGATATATTGAACCATATAATTTATCGGAGGTAATCATGAATATGACTGTCAAACGGAACGCAGAATGTGACCGGATTGATAGCAATATCGTCACTATGGCTCAACAATATGTTTATAACTCGTGGTACAACAGAGCCTCATTTTAATTGAAATTAAACGGTGGCTTTTGACGCGCTGTACTTAAGCTTATTACCTGATTCACCAGGATCTGAGAGTTACACGCCGCTTAGAGCGCTCTACTTTATTTTTAACTGGAGTGGAAGCGCCAAGATTTTTTGGCTACCATACACGTTTACACTCAGTCTCTTTACGCTGCTCCAGCATCCGCAGGAGGAGTTTATCTGCTCTCTTAGTAAGACACCTATTGTGGAAGGTTGATTATCTATTGCCTTTTAATCATCAACGATGTACTACATGTCTTTGCTTATCACTGAAAAGGTTTGGAGTGTGCTCCATAACTTTGCTACCGTGAGCTATTGAAGAAAGAGTGTAAAAAGAGTATCAAACTCAAGTATCGGAAGTTCTTAACGCGTAAAGGTCTCCTGCACGGCTTAACGATTACTATCTATCGGTAACAATAGGTACCACAGGTTAACAACGCCTCCAAGGTACAGAAAAAAAATATCCTCGGATCGGTTACCCATGTGAAACTTCTGATGTGGTCCGCCACACCAAGTTTCACAGCTTATAACATCTCGCTATGAGCTCTAGATCTGTAGTCAGCAAGAAAGAGTCTTTTTATAGTATAAAAAAACTCTGCTTGTCTGTGTACGTGATTTCTTATAAATAGGTAATGATTCACAAGGATAAGCCTTCCGTGTTCCTAAGGTAAATATAAAAATCCAATAATAAATCTGAAAAAATTGAGTCAACTTTTTCGACATTTGTTACTATTTGATGATATATAAACGATTGTTTTCCAAAGCCAAGCGAGGGTTACTTGTGTAAAAATAAACTGTAGTGGATTTATGCGTGTTTCGTGTGCATTCACCACGTCACGTGACCTCCCCGAGAATTACCTGCACGTCACGTTAACACTTGTAATGCACGAGGGAATTCATTGCGGCGAAAAATTAATCATTTTATAAATAACGCAACTATAACGCGGTGTAAATCGTAATTATTTTATTTTAACGAAAATGTAATTTGTTACCGATATAGAAGCCTAAATATACCTTTTTTTCTGTCTGTTATCTGTGTGAACATGAATCTACTGAACGTATTTAGATGATTCTTCGCATATTATAACTTATATTATGAGTCAAAATAGATACTTTTAATCCCGGGAAATGTTATTTCTTATTTTTATTATCTGTCTCCGCAGAATTTTCTAAAGCAATAGCGAGTAACTTAAAATTTTATAAAATTAGTTGGTTGCGTGCGGAGTTAATACCAAGCGGCGAACTGTCATGCAGAATGGTGATTTTAATATCTCGCAGCTGAATCCACGGTGAAGTTTGAAGTGCGAAGTCTAATTATTTTTAATTACAACTTACCAGAGTGTGTTTATGATCTAATCATAAATAAATTTAAAAACTTTAATCATTAGTGGAGCTCCCGAAATACTTAAAGAGTGGTGTTTTATTGTAGTAAAAAAATTTGACTATCTTTTACATTGTGTCTGATATTATTATTACAGCTTATACCTTCATGTTTTGATTAGAACTTATATACTGTTTTTATAGAGACGTAGTAGCGAGACAGATCGCCTAAATATAGGAAAATATTGCCTATGGACAACACTAGAAGAGTTCGCAATACGGCGTTAGCCCGGGATGGGAACTCTTATGAATAAGATTTCTAAATAATTGTTTTGCATTGGCGTTAGCTATCAAATCAACCGGATCGAATATCGGCTATACTGGTCTGAACGCGCTAACGTGGAAACGGGTCAACCGTCTAGGTCAGGTACAGTGGCCATGCGGAGACATGGCGGTTTACGGACAGATAGATTTTATTATTATATACCTATATACCTATCGTTGAAGCAAACATTCGTTTAAAAACTAAATCTTGGTCTTGAATTGTTTAGATTTTCAGTGTTCTATTAACCGGCGTTATTATTTTGGCCGTATTGAGGCGGCCTAGAATACAGCCCCCAACCCCATGCTGACAAAACAGGGTGTCATAAGAGGCGACAGAAGTCAGTGTGCTTGGTGCTTGGCTTCGCGTAAAGATTATATTATCAGTATTATTATTAAGTCATTAATATTATTACTGGTATTATTATCTTTCCGTAAAGCCTGCCTGGCTAGCTACCACCCTCCTGCTTGAGTCAGCCGCTAAACGACTCCTCGTGTTCTGGCTGGGGGCTTGAGAGCCAGCTCTTTCTTTCTTTTTTACCTTCTTCTAATTTCCTGGCCGACAACACATCAGTGATACCATTTGTTTTGCTGATGTCCATGGGCGACGGTGACCACTTACCATCAGGTGGCTCGTCTGCTCGTTTGTCGGCTATTAACATAAAAAAAAACCGCAAGCTAGAACACGGTACGGCAATGCGTAAATCAACAACCATCAGTGATATTAGCCCTAGCACATAAATCAATAACGTTACCAATGAGGGTAGATTTAGAAACACTTGCAGATGTTATGAAATCGTTTATTTGTAAGTGATAAAAAAACCTTACCGAAACTACCATTGATTCATATCAAACACAGCGTTTGACCATTCTTCGCACGGCGACAGAACTTCAACCACCTTAGAAAGATCCTAGCGTTATTGTCTTGTTTATTAGCTACCATTGTCCACGACAGACTGGAAAGGTTAGTTTGGTAACAAACGTTATTGTCCCAAATTTTCTTGTATGAAAATTGAGGTAAAGACGATCACCCTAGTCGTAGGGTTCAAATAACGCGCACGCAAACTCCCGCTTTACTAGTCTTTATTAGTGTTCATTTGCTTTCTATGACGCGACAGACGGCAGCCGATGGAGAACGTACTTTATCGCTTAACGGTCTCATACAAAAATGGATATGGGCTGCGTATGAAGATACCTACTCTATTTTTACACTTTTCTGAATGAGTGAATTAATGAATGAATAAAATATTTCTTATGTAACAGTTAAATAACTATGAAATATTAAAAAAAAAAGGTGTCTGTTTCTTTCATTGTGAGAGACTTAAGTACATGCGTATTTAATAGTTAAGTGTATGGAGCAAACATGAAAAAAATACCTGACGCCTGATAAGAAAGAATAATAATTGATAACGTACGAGCCGTGTTTCAGAGAGTGAAGCGAGTGCCCATTATTTTATTTATTTATTTACTTAACCCATAATTAATATAGCCTAGAACAAATGTATAGCCAAATCTCCAATAAAAGTGTTTGAACCAGCGCAATGTAGCAAAGCACATGAACATAATATTAATCTTAAGGTATTCAGAAGGCCCCATTAACCTATTCAACAACGATAAAGTTGTTGCAAGGAGAGGCTGATTACACCATGGCAACTATCAAGGCGTGGTCGTGTTCAGAGCGCACAGTAACCCGCCTGTTCCAGTTGTATCGTAAACTGGTAGCACGACCTATCAAAACTTTAATTGACTACTGAACCTATAGGCCAATAACCCGTCCATAACTTTGCACTGAAACTTTGCTCTGTTAGAAGAACACCTTTATATACATGTAGCTACGTTTAGGAAACGTTTACGTTTTAAAAAATTCTTCTCGTTGTCAAATCCAATTGAATGCGGATTTATTTAAAATTTAAAAATCTTTTGAAAACGATGTATAAATCATAATTAGGTACCTTCATTAATTTTTTGGAACTTAAATACAAATTTTCATATTATTACATCTTAAGAAAGACTGCTCTGCTAGATAATTTTTTGCATGAAATTAATCCAATAATTATTTGTGACAAATTTAACATTTCAATTAAACCATTGGACCGACTGTAGCTGTATAAACTATAATTTCAACATTGGGATGTAAGAGGCTTCATCTGTCCTTGAATCAACCGCCTTCATTATTTTTCCACTGATCTAAGGTTGACTGGAAGAGAATGTTTCTAGGATCAATCCGCCTTTTTGTTCCTTTACTTTTGTATGGCGCAATACAGATTACATAAAGAAATAAATCAATGAAAGTGCGATCGCAGCCAACACCTTTACGGGAAGTCTATGAATAATCTAATACTGAATAAATTAACATTAACAGTTTTAGCAGGGGTGATTTATTAAATGTGGTTCAATTATCCAATTTTATAAGGTCAATTTGATTTCTATAGTTTTGGGAAAGTCATGAATGACCCTTACGTCGTCTACCCTCGGACCACTCCTGAGTCCAAATCGATTTCACCTGCTTGTGGTGCGTAATGATGAGTAACAGACGCTGGAGAGGCCAGTTAATTCTTTCGCTCGCTGGGTTTTATGTTTTATTTTATGTTTGGTTTAATTGGGATTTACTTTGGTATACCTATACAAGATACAGTAGCGTAGTTATCATGCCTTGTTAAATTCCTTTAAAATATATTTTACGTATTCCATTTGCAGAATTGGAGAGCGTTTTATCGATTTCTTCTGATAGGCAATACGCCGTTGATCTGTTAGATGTTTATTTGTTCGTTCGTTCGTTCGTTCGCTCGCTAACTCGCTCGCTCGCTCATTCGTTCGTCCGTCCATTCATTCATTCTTCATTCATTCATTCATTCATTCGGTTTTGTCACACCAACAAGATATACACTACAAACATTCTAAGAGTAGGCAATATATAATATAGTGCTAAGTGATACCTCTTTTATAGGTGCAATGTTTGCTTTTTGTTTTATAAATAGATCTCTTAAAAGGGAATAATACAATAAAAACAATACAAATAAGATTTACAAATACAAAGTTCTTAAATATTACGTTTTGCTTACAAAAATATAAAACAATACCAGAATTTCAATGTCAAAGAATTAAGATGTTATTATATAAAGAAGAAAAAAAAATGTTTATGAATAAATAAAAGATTAAAAACCATATGGTTAGGATGGGTGTGTGATGGTAGTGGCCTAGGTGACCTAAGTCACGCGTGTAGTCGGTGCTGGGAACGCGGCTCAAAGAAATTACAAAAGTTCGATATACAAAAATAAACAGTTTATTCCACAAGCACAATTATAATAGTTAATACTACACGAAACACAACACGAGAAAATAACCGTTAAATAAAGAAGGAGAGAGAGTGGTAGACAGTGACAATGATAGCACAGGAAACAGTCTTAACATTTAAACAAGCAAACGATAAATAGGCGCAGCGAAAGTACTAATAAGCGATCGTAGTTGAGCGATCAAGCGACACGGGTGTTACGCGGGACGAAGGAAAGCCAACTGCCGGATGCCGAGCGCGGACTGAGCAGCGCGCGCGCCGGGCGATCCCGTTAGCGGGGTGTGAGAGGTGCGGAGAGCAGTGAAACCGCCGCGCGGCTGCCCAGCCGGTGATGGCAAAAATCGGCAACCGAAGTGGCGCGTCGACTCCAAGACGCGTCAGGTTCGAGTCCGCGTGTGTGTGCTTGTGTGCTATGTATGGTGTGTAAAGAATATAAAATATAAACATAATATAATAAATAAGTGTATGTGTGTGTGTAATATATATTATAAACTACATAAATACGTATGAATGTGGGACGAAGGTGCCCACAACCATGTTAATGTAAAGCATAATGTCAACGCCAATTACAATTAGAATTACGAAGTAATAAAATTAAAATACAATTATTAAGATTAAAATTATTTTGTACAGTAAAAAAAAGAAATATATGAAAAAGTAACCCAATAAGTATCTTAAAAATCGTTTATCAGTTGAGTTACCGATATTGATCGCTTAATATCTGAAACCGACCAACTGGCAGACGAGCCACCTGATGGTAAGTGGTCACCATCGCCTATGGACATTAGAAAAACCAAAAATATCACAGATGCGTTGTCGGCCAGGAAATGAGAAGAGGGTAAAAAAAATGAACTGGCTCTCAAGCTCCCAGCCGGAACACGACGAGTCGTTTGGCGGCTGACTCGAGCAGGAGGGTGGTAGCTAGCCAGGCAGGCTTCACGGAAAGATAATAATATCAATAATAATATTAATGACTTAATAAAAATACAGATAATATAATCCATACGTGAATCCCTACCACCAAGCAGGCTGGCTTCTGTCGCCTGTTACGACACTGTTCCGCCAGCATGAGATTGGAGAGGGTATTCAAGGCCGCCCTAATACGGCCAAAAATGTAAATGAATGTCACAGTATTTATTCGTTTTTATTGGTGGTATTCCTGTGTGTATTGGAATCTTAAGACATAAAAAATATGTCTTATTTATTTTTTATTTTCTATTGTCAAAATAAAAAGATCTGACTAGTGTTGTACACTGTTTACTAGGAGAAGGAGTGGCTGTCATCGTCAAAAGGTCGATGGAGTTTGCACATTTAGTTGGTAACAAAAGCTTATAACTTCACTACTGTGTTTCATATAACAACAACAGTAAATATTTCGGCTATTCTGTACGAAGCATCTTGTATCGCTAACGATTCGCTCATATGATGAAGCTATGATTTTCCTTCGTTTCTCGTTCCACGGCGACAATGAAACAAGCGACTGAGCCCACTTAGCGAATGCCTTCGGGCTGAAATTTCAAAATGAATTTATTCAGTTAAGTTAAATGGCAGACTTGACCTAAAAAGGAATCTCAATGGCTCCTCTCGTGTGGATTTTTATTTTCGTTCTTTATTTGTACTGTTTAAATTATAATTAAGGTGATTAAGGTTTTTAAACAAATACTTATTCATTGTTCGATATTATATTTGAATTCAATAGCTAACACATATATATCCAAATACATTAAATACAAAAGATGTGTGTGCAATTCTGGTCGCAGTGTGGGAGCAGTGAAACTTCTAGAAAACTACATTTAGATAGAATGAGATGAATGCAGAGTACCAGTATACGTAAATTATAGGGTTTATTTATTATTTTTTTCTGACGATATTCAAGACAATATGCGAAATTGAATTTGGGCACGATTGAAATTTTTTTTATTAAAAAGATAAAAATATTCACATTAATAATACACGTGAATAGTAAACCATGCTAGCTATGATGCCTTCGGCCAAGGGTTCGTAATATAGAGGCGCACACACACGTAATTACACTCTTCAACATACACACGTAGAACGCTCGGATTAGAGCAAGTATTAAACAGTGCAGTATAGATACTATGCTCACTATATGACGCCTTCTCTCTTACTTCGACTCGGTAATATATAGGCACACAATAAACATATATGTGCACGGCTTAATAGATAACAGTGGGGAGGCTACGAACCGTCGCACAAAGAGGAGACCGAGTAATACTAAATATTTTATAATGTATTCTCATTCTAAATCTAAGTCTTATAGATGTATACAATTATCTCTTTATGCTGTCACTTTTTCGTTTCATCGACATTCAAACCAGAACGGTAAAGTAGTGTCACTTCAATAACTAGTGTTAAATGAAATAGTAAATTTACGCTTGCACTCATACGCATTAATAGATAATAAAAAAAAAAACAAAGTAAATAATCTATGACTCTCTTCCACTTATTTTCCGTCAGTCATAGAAACACAGGCATAGATCGAAACTTACAAACACATACATAAACAGAAAGAGAATGATACGCCAACATACATACGGCATAGAGGCAAACGCAGCAGCTAACAGAATTATATACACAAAAAATGAGGGCGTTATCATAAACGGTGTAACTATGCTTTCTATTGGACAAAATTTTTGTCTAACGTAACTCAAATTATCTCACTTAATCCGTAGAATCCTGTAGTAATAAGTTGTTCTAATAATCTTGTTCTTTATATCCTGGCTAGGTATATTGCAATAATTTTGTTATATCCCTATTCAGAAATTGCCTTTTACTTTTTTATGCTCTAAGCAGGCAAAGCAAGCAAATAGTAGTAGCCATGAGCCAGAAGGTCAATCGGCCATGCATATGTACCATCAATACATCGTCAGGCAAAGAGAAAGCGGAAGAATACATCAAATACGTCTTACACATTTCAGGCTACATTTTAAAAAGAAGGTGGAAGTTAAACGGGCACATAACAATACCACGTGATTAACATTAGGATTTAGTTTGGTAGTATTATTATAGAAATTAGGTAAATCTAATGTCTAAATAAAGCGGAAATATATCCTAGTATCTCAATTGACTCTTTATGCTGAGAACTGGACATTTCTAAATCCCGTTTAAAGTCGACTTTGAACTAAGTTGGTGACGAGAATTACAAAAATGGGCCATTCGTTTGCTCGCTATCGAGAAAGTAATTCGTGCTGGTAAATAAAGTGCAACACAGTAACAAGAAGGAGTATTATTTGAAATTCTCAAATTAATAGTGTTGATTGGAAATTTAACTGTTGGTGAAATGCATTGTGCCGTCGATTAAGAAAACGGCGTTAATAGTATAGACCCCGTAGACTTCTAAAAGAAGAGGTCTGAAACCTATGATTTGTTCAATGACTAGTATGAACAATGGCAGAGTGTATTCCGAGTGTGTATTGGCCTGTTTTCAAGGAGAGATTAAGCCTTTTTTCAATAATTTCGAATTGGAACATAGCGGGTTCACGTTGAACGCCTTATTCCATGAGTAGAAACGATAACAGGCTACGATATTGTGAATGTGATCTCTGACACGATATTGTGAATGCTGCCAACAAGCCTGTTGTATTCGAGAAGTTGTAGAACTTGACACGGTCTGTGCACGTGTTCGCTTGAATTCACAAGTGGCTAAGCACATGTTGGTCGGTTTCAACAGTGTTGCTCTGATATATTAAGTAGGGTACTACTTATATATTAAGTAGGGTACTACTTATATATTAAGTAGGGTACTACTTATATATTAAGTAGGGTACTACTTATATATTAAGTAGGGTACTACTTATATATTAAGTAGTACCCTACTTAATATATAATAATATGTTACACATTGATTCATTCAGTGTGATTCTTCTTTAAGATCTGTTTATACATAACTTGGTGTTATTTGCAGCTGACACGAAAAAATCAGCAATTTCAATTATTAGACCAA
Source organism: Megathymus violae (assembly GCA_003671415.1). Taxonomy (NCBI): domain Eukaryota; kingdom Metazoa; phylum Arthropoda; class Insecta; order Lepidoptera; family Hesperiidae; genus Megathymus; species Megathymus violae. The sequence goes on along the minus strand of PDGT01000006.1, from coordinate 5,779,603 downwards.
TTACTTCCACCAATAAAGATGGTGATTTAGAAAATTGGTATTAAAGACTAAGAAGTAAAAGTACCTCTATCTAATAACATCTATATTAATAGGTACTTTATAGAGATATATTTAGTGCAGTATTTTGTGAGTTTGTGTATAGGAAAGGTAATCTCCGGTATCACGGCACCTATTTCAAAAATTCTTTTACCATTTCAAACGTACAATATTCCAGATGATCATAGGTTACATTTCAAGTGTTTATGTATAATAAATAATTAATTGTTAAACCGCACGAAGTCAAAACTGAACGCTAGTACTAAATAAAATGCCAGATCAGCGATACGTGGAGGTAAAATTAGTTTCCTTAACAGATCGTAGGGGTAACAATATTGCAAAGGTTAGGAACTACCGCTGTAGAATCGACGGTGAAATATTTTAACGAATTTCGGTTGAGTTACGGAGACCGGTCATAAACGAGTGCCGAACTTTCTTTTTTAAGCGGTAACACGTCGGTGATGCCACTTATATCAAGGCTGTTCATGGGCGGCTGTGTTTATTTACTATAAGGTAGCTTATGTACATATATTTTTCGTCGGATATAAGCTTAAAAAGAAGATTTTGACCATTTATTATGCAATTGCTCTTCGTCCAAATTCCACGGTCCATTCTTAGTTATCTCGCTACAATGAAGTACTGAATTGAGCGCTTAATTGCGATATATGCGCGAAAATATAACGATGGCAGCGTTTCAAATGCACTTTTATATATAAAGACTAGCAACCTGCCCCTGCTTCGCTTCAGTAAAACTAGGCCTCACACTTAGAAACAGTACCTGCATTGTTTTAGGGCTGGGTTTTCTTCGTTCTGTGATCACACTTCCGTTACTGCTCTTGTAGCAGACGGACCACTCCGACATACTCTCGAGTAAGTCATTTCCTATTTTCGACTGTATTTCTGTGCCGTCGAAACCGATCGACCGCGACTTA